>JBBPKX010000595.1:0-13910 GCA_038089435.1 Boletus austroedulis | reverse complement strand
CACATGAAACTGAGGATTACTTTATTTTTTCCAAGATTGGCGATCTCTGCTTTCATCTCTTCTCGATGTCCATCGTACTCCATTACAACACGTGTGTAGTATTTCAGTGTTCCTGCGCTGTTCCGAGTGCCATCCACGTTATAGAGGATAATGGGGTGTGGTAACGGCTTCAATGGTACTTCATTTTCTTTGGCCCATTTCTGGTCTATGAATGTCACGTGTGATCCTGAGTCCAATAGGGCTTTGACTGATGATTCTCTTCCGTTTTCTGTATAAATGGTGATCGGTAACTTGATCTCTTTTTTCTTTATTGATCCTTCATTCATTTCGGCTGCGATTGCGGCGAGATGTCACATATCTATATCTGTAGGCCATAGGCTACAGGGCTTTTCTTGAATAATTGCTGGCATAGGTTCATATCCGTCCGAGATTAATGATATAGTGCGCGCGTCTGAGCTTCGTTTGGCAGAGTGGTCGCTCAGTTCCTCCAGACTGCTCAAGCTTTTCCCGAGCTCGAGGGCATGGATTGGAATAGCGCTTTTACCTGATCCATGGTCATTCCTTTACATGCGTGAGGGATATCGTCTTTGTCACTCCATGATGTGGCAGACTTCCTATTCATCGTCCGGCTAGTTCGCGCTTTTACTCTTACACAATTGGGTTTATGTTCCCCTTTTGTCCAGGAACAGTCCGGGCATTTGGTCGATCCTTGCCAACATTCTTTTGCAAAATGACCGGGCTTTCCGCAGTTAAAGCAAGTGCTGATCTGGGCTCGTGTCTTCTTAAACTTCTTTCCTACACGGGCTTTCCCTTTTTGGATCATAGCGGCTTCTTGTTTGTCATCCTCGAGTTCCGGTTCTTCTTCTTCCATTTCCATGCGATCTACGTCCATGGCAAAGGGGTCCCATCTAGCAGTTGTCCCGTTATGGATGAAAGAAAGGAGTTGTCTCCTGGTTCCGATGACTCTACATTTCTCCAGATAATCAGGCACTGTTGCCGGTCTGGGTCCTTCCATGAGGATGCGGTTAATGATCTTCTGATCAACGTTCTTTTCAATGATGGAGATAAGATGCGATGTATCCATTCCAGTCTGGGGTTCATATTCCATAAATTTGATGATCCAGTCATCTATCGGCATCTTTCCTTGTTTCAGTGATTGCAATTTCACTCTAGCCCACTCTTGTTGATTCACAGATCTAAAGAGGGCTTCGATCTCCGTTACTAGGGTGCCCCAAGTATAGGTTCCTCCCTGTGAGATGAGATCTAACTTCATCTGGGCAAAGCCTCCGGCCTTCTGTCCTTCTAAACATGATAGGACTGCGATTACGGCCTTCTGGCTTGCTGGTGGAAACACTGCAGCGTTTTCATGTAGCCATGATTGGATCTTCGTCCACCATTCTTCAAACTTCGATCGTGATCCATTATAGGATCTGGGGTCTACGAAAGCTTTACTAAGTTTCGGTGCTGTGGTGGGATTGGCTGCTGATAACACCTGCAGGGTGGTGATTTGAGTAGTGGCTTGGTTAATCTGATTTTCTAGCGCTGCGATGGTCACTGCTTGCCTCCTCGTAGTAGTAGTGCTAAGATTGAGCGCAGCCTGTGCGTCATCATGTCTTTTGGTAAGATGGTTGAATAGATTAAGGAGGTCATTGGCTAATGTGGCATTGATCTGTATCACCTGGAGATTGGCTACAAAAGCCTGGCAATCAAAGGGATGACTCATCGCTTTCTATTTGGAATGGGGTTGCTCTTCTGACGGGTCTCGGGATATACAGAGTTTGTTCCGAGATTTGATCGTCTAGTTGCCTTAAATGTGCGAGTGTCCTTTCGGCTGCTTCCTGAGTTCTCCTAGAGGCTCTAGCGGCTAAGGTTCTCTCTCTAGCGAGGATGTAGCGGTGGCAAAAGGCTCTCCTTCTCTCTGCGGGACTTTGTCCAATAGTATACCTGGGTGTGGACTCAAGTTCTTCGTCCCAAGGTATCGGTCCCTGATATGGTCTGCTGTCAGAGTCTGAATTCTCCTGTTCTTCTGCCGCGATCTGTGGTTCCTGATTTCCTTCAATCAGATGCGGTTGCGCTTCTTCGATTACGCGCTCTTCTCTCGGTGGGATCGGGATCGGCTCTTCTGCTATTTGATATTCCACGTACAGTAGCCTAATATGGACAATAACGACGAGGTGGCCTAAGTGTCAAGTGGGGTCTGAGAGGAGTAATGATATCACGAGCAAGAGGCTCGTGAGGACAAAACCAGTGGGGGTGAGGAGCAGGATGAGGAGGATGGGGTGTAGGAGCTCTCTCTCTAATTCGTATTCACTCCTGGATGTTATCATGCGCTGCATGAACCCATTCTCTGAGTTCGGCTGCTCTGGCGGCGTTCCTGTCTCTCTCCTCAGCAAGGTGTATCCCCTCCTGAATAAGATCGTCGATCTCCTGTCGAAGCCTCTCTCTAGTCGCATGTCTAAGTCTGCTTGCCTCAGTTGTCAATCCACGACGTCTCTGACTTGTTATGCAAGTCCAGTCAACTGGTTCCGCAAGAAGCGGGGCTGGGCAGTCAGGGGTAGAGGGGCGGTAGGGTGGTGTCCCTTCTTTGTGCTGGAATGGGATTATGATATCCCCATAGAGGTCTTCTTCGTTCTCGACTAATGTGGATGGCGCGTCGTCCGGGCCTAGGGTGCTTCTGTCCCTGGCGGTCCTTAAACCTTCGTCTAAACTAGTACAATAGTCGGATAATCCTTCCAACTCTTCCGATCTCCTTCCGGCTACTTCTCTTCCTTCCAGTTCCGATTCCGGGTAGAGTAGCTGTAATGGGCTTTGTGAGCTCCTGATGCGATTCCCCTATGGATAAGGCGGAATGCCGTTACAACACCTGTAGATCCTCTTCGTCTTCAACTTTTATCTCCATCGGCCAATCTGGTATGAGGTCTTCAAGAGTGATGGTAGATGGTCCGGCCCTTGCTACTGGGTCAGGAAATCCTCTTGTGCCGGCGAGGGAGTATTCGAGTAAATCTTCGATGCGGTAGCACAACACTTGACCTGTGTTCAGTACTCCAGACGAACAAGAGGGAGGTCCCTACTGGTTAACCCTGGGTTCCTTTAGTCGACTTGTGTTCTTCCAGCGGGTAGCTAATCCGGTGGGTAAAGGTCAGTCTTGTTCTAATGAAACGACCTAACTCACTTAAGAGCTGGACGCTTGAGAAGGGGGCGGTCAAGCATATAGGTGAGAGAAGGAAATATCGAAGGAGAACAAGACTGGGGTCTTGTCTCGCTTCAAGCCTGGTATTTATACTCTACTGTACAAGGCTGTGCCTGGTCCGTGCTAGCAAGGCTATACTATGTTAAATATGCTACTGGTACATGAGGCAAAGCATCGGGGCAGAGGTGCACTAGTTGGGACAAGGGGATGAGTCGATGTGAGTCAGTCCGAGTCATAGGGGCTAATTATGGATAGGTGTGCGCTGGCAGCATACAGCCGCGCATAGCCTCCATATGATGATCCGGGCAATGACGTCAAGGGTTCGCATAGCCTTGAGCCATGCTGCCTTGGTCTGGACTGCTCTAGGTCCCTTGTCGAGTGCGAGCCTGCTAACCCCTTAGCTAAGAGGCAAGCATGAGAGAAAATAGAAAAGAAACTAAATAAGTGTCCGTTAAGTATCAGAAAATAGCTAGGAAATTGAGGGAAACGTTACAAACACGGGCGAAGTCTGGGGCAATTTAGAGGGTCGGATATACCCTTTCAAGAGTTGATCATCTATAAAA
Organism: Boletus austroedulis; assembly: GCA_038089435.1. Lineage (NCBI taxonomy): Eukaryota > Fungi > Basidiomycota > Agaricomycetes > Boletales > Boletaceae > Boletus > Boletus austroedulis. The sequence continues at coordinate 10,157 of JBBPKX010000595.1, read as the reverse complement.
TCGCTAATTTCCTTTTGTTGTATGGGATCAAGGGGTATTAGTCTCCCTTTCTTTGGCACAAAGTCCGGTTTTAGGTCTATGGCGTGATCCCAAGGCTTTCGAATCGGCATTCGTTCCAATTCCTTTTTAGAAAACACATGGAGGTACCGATGGTACTCCTTTGGAACGAGTTCTTCCAGTGTCTTGTTCTTATCCATTAGTTTTGCAAGCTTCTTGTCTACTTGCTGCCCTCTGCACATTTTGGCGAGAGTTTGCGCGTTGGCACTTTCGATTTGGTTAAGATGATGTAGGAATGGGGTCCTGCATTTGGTCAGGCATCTTGTCATCCATACTGTTTGTTTCTCCCAGTCTATCTCCGGGTTGTGGTGCTTTAGCCATGTGAATCCAAGGATTACTTTATTCTTTCCAAGATTGGCAATCTCGGCCTTCATTTCTTCTTGATGTCCGTCATACTCCATCACGACGTGGGCATAATACTTTAGTGTTCCAGCGCTATTTCTGGTGCCGTTGGTGTTGTAGAGGATGATTGGGCGAGGTAGTGGCTTCAGCGGTATATCGTTTTCTTCGGCCCATTTCTGGTCTATGAACATTACGTGTGAGCCAGAGTCTAATAAGGCTCTGACTGATGATTCCTTTCCCTTCTCGGTATAGATAGTGATCGGTAGTTCGATCTCCCTTTTCTTTGTCTTTTCGTCGTTCATCTTGGCTGCAATAGCGGCTAAGTGACACATATCAATATCTGTGGGTTTTATATTATGGGGTCGTTCTTGGATGAGGGCTGGCATGGATTCGTATCCTTCTGCAATTAACGACATAGCACGTGCATCTGAGCTTCTTTCGGCAGAGTGGTCGCTCAGTTCCTCCAGACTGCTCAAGCTTTTCCCAAGCTCGAGGGCATGGACTGGAATAATGCTTTTACTTGCTCTATTGTCATTCCTTTACATGCGCGGGGAATATCTTCTTCATCACTCCACAATGATGCGGGCTGCGTGTTCATTGTTCTGGTGGCCCGCACTTTTACTCGTATGCAGTTAGGTTTGTGCTCTCCTTTCGTCCACGAACAATCTGGGCATTTGGTCAATCCTTGTCGACAATCCTTTGCAAAGTGACCAGGCTTTCCACAGTTGAAGCAGGTGCTGATCCGTCCTCGTGTCTTTTTGAACTTCTTGCTTACATGGGCTTTCCCTTTATGGATCATAGCGGCTTCTTGTTCATCATCCTTGAGTTCCGGTTCTTCTTCTTCCATTTCTAGATGATCTATGTCTATGGCAAAAGGGTCTTGTCTAGCGGTTGTCCCGTTATGGATGAAGGAAAGGAGCTGTCTCCTTGTCCTGATAACTCTACATTTCTCCAGATAATCTGGTACTGTTGCCGGTCTGGGTCCTTCCATGAGGATGCGGTTAATGATCTTTTGATTGACGTTCTTTTCGATGATGGAGATAAGATGCAATGTATCCATTCCCGTTTGGGGTTCATATTCCATGAATTTGATGATCCAGTCATCTATCGGCATCTTTCCCTGTTTTAGTGATTGCAATTTCGCTCTGGCCCATTCTTGTTGATTCACGGATCTAAAGAGGGCTTCGATCTCCGTTACTAGGGTGGCCCACATATAGGTTCCTCCCTGTGAGATGAGATCTAACTTCGTTCAGGCAAAGCCTCCAGCCTTTTGTCCTTCTAACCGAGATAGGACTGCGATTATGGCTTTCTGGCTTGCTGGTGGGAACACTGTGGCATTTTCATGTAACCACGATTGGATCTTCATCCACCATTCCTCAAACTTTGACCGTGATCCGTTATAGGATCCGGGGTCCACGAAAGCTTTGCTAAGTTTTGGCGCTGTGGTGGGATTGGCTGCTGATAACGCCTGCAGGGCGGTGATTTGAGTGGTTGCTTGGTTAATCTGATTTTCTAATGCTGCGATGGTCGCTGCTTGCCTCCTGGTAGTAGTATTACTTTGGGTGAGTGCTGCCTGAGCATCATCATGTCTTTCCATAAGATGGTCGAATAGATTAAGGAGGTCATTAGCTAATGTGGCATTGATCTGGATCGCTTGGAGATTGGCCATGAAAGCCTGGCGATCAAAGGGATGACTCATCGCTTTCTATTGGAAATGGGGTTGCTCTTCTAACGAGTCTCGGGATATATGGAGTCTATTCCAAGATGTGATCGTCGAGTTCTCGTAAGTGCGAGAGTGTCCTTTTGGCAGCTTCCTGGGTTCTCCTTGTTGCTCTAGCAGCTAGGGTTCTTTCTCTGGCAAGGATGTAGTGGTGACGAAAGGCTCTCCTTCTTTCTACAGGACTCTGTCCAATAGTATACCTAGGCGTGGGCTCGATTCCTTTGTCTCTAGGGATCGGTTCTCAATATGGTCCTTCGTCGGAGTCTGAACTTTCAGGGTCCTCTCTCCTTTCTTCTTTGATCAGATGCGGTGGCGCTTCTTCGATTATGTGCTCTTCTCTTAATGGGATTGGGATAGGCTCTTCTGCTATTTGATATTCCACATATAGTAGTTTAATATGGACAATAATGATGAGGTCGCCTAAGTGTTGAGTGGGGTCTGAGAGGAGTAATGATATCACGAGCAAGAGGCTCGTGAGGGCAAAACCAACGGGGGTAAGGAGCAGGGTGAGGAGGATGGGGTGTAGGAGCTCTCTCTCTAATTCGTATTCGCTCCTGGATGTTTGCACGCGCCGCGTGAACCCATTCTCTGAGTTCAGCTGCTCTGGCGGCGTTCTGGTCTCTCTCCTCAGCAAGGTGTATCCCCTCCTGAATAAGATCGTTAATCTCCCATTGTAGCCTCTCTCTAGTCGCACGTCGAAGTCTGCTTGCCTCAGTTGTCAATCCACGATGTCTGTCCCTGATTACATGAGACCAGTCTACTGGTTCTGTGAGAAGCAGGGCTGGGCGGTCAGGAGTAGAGGGGCGGTAGGGCAGTGTGCCTTCTTCATGCTGGAATGGGACTACGATATCCCTGTAGAGGTCTTCTTCGTTCTTGACTAATGTGGATGGTGCGTCGTCTGGGCCTAGGGTGCTTCTGTCCCTGGCGGTCCTTAAACCTTCATCTAAACTAGTACAATAGTTGGATAACTCTTCCGACTCTTCCGATCTCCATTTGGCTACTTCTCTTTCCTCCAGTTCCAATTCCGGGTAGAGTAGCTGTGATAGGCTTCATGAGCTCCTGATGTGATTCCCCTATGGATAAGGCAGAATGCCATTCCTTTACCTGTAGATCCTCTTCGTCTTCAACCTTTAACTCCACTGGCCAATCCAGCACAAGGTCTTCGAGGGTGATGGTGGACGGTCCGGCCCTTGCTACTGGGTCGGAGAACCCTCTGGTTCTGGCGAGGGAGTATTCAAGTAAGTCTTCAACACGGTAGTACAACACTTGACTGTGTTCAGTACTCCAGACGAGCGCGAGGGAGGTGCCTACTGGTTAACCCTGGGTTCTTTAGTCGACTTGTGTTCTTCTGGCGGGTAGCTAATCCGGCAGGTAAAGGTCAGTCTTGTTCTAATGAAACAACCTAACTCACTTAAGAGCTGGACGCTTGAGAGGGGCATTCGAGCGGGTAAGTGTGTGAGGGAAATATCGAAGGAGAACAAGACTGGGGGTCTTGTCTCGCTTCGAGCCTGGTATTTATACTCTACTGTACAAGGCTGTGCCTGGTCCGTGCTAGCGAGGCTATACTATGTGATTTACACTACTGGTACATGAGGCGTAGCATCGGGGCAGAGGTGCACTAACTAGGACAAGGGGATGAGTTGATTGGAGTCGGCTCGAGTCAGTCCAAGTCATAGGGGCTATTTATGGATAGGTGTGCGCTGGCAGCGTGCAGCCATGCATAGCCTCTTATGAGACATTCCGGGGTGATGACATCAAGGGTTCGCATAGCCTTGAGCTATGCTGCCCTGGTCTAGACTGTCCTAGGTCCATCGTTGAGTGCAAATCTGCTAACCCCTTAGCTAAGAGGCAAACACGAAAGAAAATAGAAAGAGAATTAAATAAGTGCCCGTTAAGTATTGGAAAATGGATAGGAAATTGAGGAAACGTTACATAGGGTAGTTCTTGGGTCTTTCCAAGATCAGGATCCTGCTTAGGATGGATCTCTTGATCTTGTATTTGGAAGCTTTGGGAACGGTAGTGGCCATTTCTAGATACAAACTTCATTAGTCAACTTTTTCATTGGCAAAGGCATACCTTCTTCTTTGGTCAAGATTCTCCAACTTAGTTTCCAGCCAATCACCCATGTTTCCAAAAAAGAACACCATTGTATTAATACATATGGTTCCTCCTTCGTCTCTGGTTTTCTCCCTGAATCGCTGCTTGTCTTCTGGTATGTGGGCAGTCTAGATTGCCTGTTAGTGCATCCAGATAGACTTGCCATTCTGAATCATGTTCGGCGGCTAGATACTGCTGTTGTAATCATGCCAGGTGGTGGGTAGCAGCATCCTCTCACCAACATCTTTGGTGCTCGGCATCAAACTGGTGATTCCAGAAGCGTTGTGAGGGAGCAGGCAGATTCCAGTTTCTGTGGAGGTCAAACCAGGAGTTTGAAGGGTACTCCCAATTAGCAAACAATGAATCCAAGAGAAGTCTATGTGGGCATAAATCCAGATCAAATGAAAAAGGAGGTTCGCACATAGATATAGGAGAAAAAAAGTCTCGACACAGTACCTCAAATCCCTGGTAATGTATGAGAGCATCTGGCATAGTATGGTAAGTCTCAGTGGGAAAAGCCCAGCCAGCACCAGTATATGCAGAGAAAAGAGTCTCGTCATTAGAATAAAGAAAAGAACAAGCCAAATTTGACTCATTGGGGGTACCAGCCTCGATGGAAGTGATTCTGAAAGGAATCACAACCTGATTGGAATTCGGGTCTCTTACCTATGGCATAGTATCATTCTGCTGCAGGAAGGGGGCTTGGTCTGCTCTCTCAAGATTGTCATAGTGGATGGAAGTGATCTCAGCAATGTCTTCAGGGATTGGGTGGACATCCAGGAATTCTGCTAACCATCGAACAGGGAGTGTCAGATGCGTCATAGAGAGGACTTCCAATGACTTATACCATTCGACCTGTTCAAAAGAATCCTGGATCTCCAAGGTGTCAGGCATGTTCCTCAAGTTCTGGAGTGTCTGGCCATAGAGGTTCTCTATTGAGAGGATTGTGTGGGGGAGCGTAGATAGGAGGAGGAGAAGGAGAAGGAGTGTAAACAGGAGGAGGAAAAGGAGGGGGAGATTCAATGGGTAATTCGAGGCAATGGATAAGTGATGATTCGGGAGTAGAGACCCGAGATTCTCCTTCAACAGGGATTAAACCTGAAGGGGTTTGGACGTGAGTTTCGTCATCCGAGTCATCATCGATATAGATTATCTGGGAACCAGAACGTTGAAGCTCATGGTGATTAGTATGCAAACTACAATGTTCTCCTTCTTCAAGATATTGTCCGCACTCAGGGCAGACATAGTGGAAGTGGTAGCCTTGTGAGTTTCATTCCTCCAGGCAATTGGTTATACGTCCTTCAGGAGGGCAAGGCCACATCCTATAGGTTCTATCTCCTTGTAAAATGGAAACAACCTTGGTAGAGTGTACTGGAGGTCTCGGAATAACCCAGGCAGGAGGTGATGGTGTGGGAGTTGGGCTGGATGGTCTTGCCTCAGAAGGCAGTGGTGCTGCATGAACCTGATTGGGTGTGCGGTAAAGAGCAAACTGCAGGACATAATTGTTTCTGTCAGCAGCTGCATAAGCACCAATGAAGGTAAAAAAACCATCCAAGACCAAGAAAGAGCAAGCCATGCAAGCTGTTAGGAAGACATAAAAGTTATTGATGGTGATGGTAGGAGAAGCAAATACAAGGGACTAGAAAATCCCTTGAAGGCAGCGAATAACTTCGAGAAACAGCTGTACAAGCCTAGACTCCATAGCTCCAAGCATGAGGAAGATGGGGAAGACATCAAAAATATGTCTGGCCTCAATAGTGCTTGGGACTCATAACCTAAAGAGATGTGCTAGTCTCTTTATCTCCTTGATGGCTAGCCAAGGGAATGCTCAAAGATATAATGGAGCAGTAGAGGAAGTGGATGGAGCTTGTAGAGAACTTACAAGTGGAGTAGGCAAGTAAGTGTGTGAAGTAGTGGGCACTGAGGGTACTCGAAGTGTGAGAGGCAAGATAACTTGTTAACCTAGAGAGCGAAATACTCGAGCTCTCTCTTATATACACTACTGGACCATTTGTCCATATATGTACTCTATCTATAATGAGATAGGAATGACAAAGAATAAGAGATAAGGAAAATAAGCTAGAATGACACATCAGCCTTATCTACCAATGGCAAATAGATCTCCTATCTATGACATATGCCATGAGTCAAATGTGATAGTGTAATAATCCGATAGAACAGATACTCTGAAGTCTGGGTCTAGAACATAAATGAAAATAGAAGAGAATACCCAGATCTCAATAGACAGAAACCAGTGCAAGTTGTTGTCTGGAAATGAGGCGACAGCCCAGATAACCAGATGCCCATGTTTGTTCCAGATCAGCATTTCTCTATTCAAAATCTCATACTGAAAACCTTGCAAGGTCAGTGTGGGCACCAATAACAATCGGTGTGCTGCTTTAAGAGCATACCAAACTCATTCCAGGACTAAAGGAGAGAGTCCCTCAGGGTGTGCTATAACCTTCCCTGGTCCATGCATTAGAACTTCAGTGCCATCAACTATCAAAGCTTTGCACATTCCTCATTCGAGGTGCATGAAATCATCTAAGTATGGAGTGATATGATCAGTACATCCACTGTCAATCATTCAGTGAGAATGAGTGGTCCTCAAATTTCCTCCCACCATATAACAGCCAGAAACATCAAATTCTGTGATGTCATCATCATACACATTGGGAAGAGTAATATACTTTATCGGCCGCAGAGCAGTAATAACCAGAAGGTCTCAGGTAAAGGTACCTGGAAAGGTATGACTCAATGCAAGTCCTCTGATGGTGATGACCTGTTTCTTGGCCTTCTTCGATTGCTTAGTTTTTTCCCATAAAGAGACCCCACCTGGATCTGCAGCATCCTAAGTCTCTTCCTTATCAGAAGGATGTGCAGCAGGCTTGAAACCGCTGATGAGAGGGTCCTGCCATATCCATCTGATCAGAAGGTAGGTCATTAAGGGATGGAAACATTGGTTCCCTGACTACAACATTCGCAACTGCTTGATGAGCCTTTGCTTTCCCTTTCCCTTTGCAGTCAATAGCAGACCCGTGTTGTTCATGCTGATCCTGTCGCTGTTGGAAATACTCTCTCAGACCCTGAGGAGGACCACCACACCTTCTGTGGTTGCGCAGACCTCTAGATGGTCCAGCTACAGGTTGTTGAGGCTGGTGTTGGTGGCCTTGTTGACCTCTCCATCTGTTTCCAGATGAGGGTCCACCTCAGATAACATTAGTTCTATGAACCTGAGAGGAGGGTCCCACTTGGACTTCAGAAATGCAGGAGAAAAGGGGGCGAATCTTTGAGTGGTGAATATCAACTTCCCATAAAATTGCTTGTTGGATAGTAGTGATGGTGAAGTTGGTAGGGTTTGTGGTATGAATGATGGTGGATCTAAGGGGATCAAAATCATCAGGCAGCTGCACAAGAAGTATCATGGCCTCTAGTTCTTCAGATAACCGAAGGCCAGAGTTATAAGCACTCTGAAAGTGCTGTTGGAGAGACGTAATGTCCTCAGCAATATGATTATGCTGGATTCTCGTGCACAGGACTTTGTTAAAGTAAAAGAACTGCCTGGAAATGCCTTTTGAGGCAAAGTGATTGGAGAGAGTCGTCCAAAACACATATGTCATGCTCCAATAAAGGATGACAGGCGCTGTTTGTGTACTGCCCTGAAAAGAGATCCACATGGTGGAGATGGTAGTCGCAAGGACATCATTCACCATAATGATGAGGAAACCCAACATCTTTTGATTGATGGTCTTCCAGTTATTCTCATTTGAGATACCTTGGGTAGATGCCCAGGTGTCATCTATGAAAGGTCCTGCTCCACAGGAGGTGAAGATGAAGCAGACACACACAGACCAGATAGGGTAGTTTTCTGGTCCTTTGAGGATGGGGATGCAGCTGAGGATAGAGCCTTTGATCTTAAATTTGGATGCCTTGGGTACAGTTGTTGCCATTTCTAATACAAACTTCATTAGTTAAATTTTCATGGGCAAAAGTGTATCTCCTTCTTTGGTCAAGATTCTCCAACTTAATAACCAGCCAATCACTCATTTAAAGAGAAAAAAAGAGCCATTGTATTAATACATATGGTTCCTCCTTCTTCTCTGGTTTTCACCCTGAATTGCTGCTTGTCTTCTGGTATGTGGGCAATCTAAATTACCCGTTAATGTGTCCAGATAGATCTGCCATTCCGAATCATGTTCGGCAGCTAGATATCACTCTTGAAGCCTCACCAAGTGGCAGGTAGTGGCATCCTCTCTCCAATGTCTTCAGTGCTCAGTATCAAACCAGTGATTTCAGAAGTGTTGAGAGGGAGCAGGCAGATTCCAATTTCTATGGAGGTCAAACCAGGAAGTAGAAGGGTACTTCTAGTTAGCAAACAATGAGTCCAAGAGAAGTCTATGTAGGCATAACTCTGGATCAAAACAGTAAGGAAGTTCATGCATAGATATAGGTGAGAAAAAGTCTCAATGCAGTACCTCAAATCCCTGGAAATGGACAAGCATATCTGGTGTAGTATTGTAAGTCTCGATGGGAAAAGCCCAACCAACACCAGAATAGGCTGAAAAAAGAGATTTGTTCATAGAAAAAAGAAAGGAACAAGCCAAATTGGACTCATCAAGGGTATTAGCCTCAATGGAAGTGATCTGAAATGGAATCACAACCCAATTGAAATTCAGGTCTCTTACCTGTGGCATAGTATCGTTCTGCTGCAGGAAAGGGGCTTGTTCTGGTCTCTTGAGATCATCATAGTAGAGAGGGACAATCTCGGCATGATCTTCAAGGATCAGGTGAAGGTTTGGGAATTTGGCAAGTTGTCAATGATGGCATGTTGAATGGAATAGGAAAATTACATCTGAGGATTTATACCATTCGACCTGCTCAAAAAAATCCTGGACTTCTAGGACGTTGTGCAAATGATAAGAGATAAGAAAAGTAAGCTGCAATGACTAAACAGCCTTATCTACCAATGGCAAATAGATCTCCTATCTATGATGTATGCCATGAGTCAAATGTGATAGTGTAATAGTCTGAACAACAGATGGTCTAGAGTCTGGGTCTTTTTAGAAGAATGTGAAATACAAATACCCAGATCTCAACAGGGTTCTCAGGATGGGACAATGTTCGAGTGTTTTATGAGTGTGTTGGTATGAAGACAGGTCACAGTATGTAGCCATGATTTCATCCTTGTCTACACCTATAGTCTACAGTTCACTTTGTTTGGAGCCTTTGAACCGGGTCCTGAGCAGACACAGCTTGAAAGGGACCATTGGTTGAGAGAAGCCAGAAAGTTCATGAGCATCTGGACTCTGCATGATCCTTCGCACCAACAGGCTGTAGGCAATCGCTTCGGCCGAATGACCTGCCTCATGTCAACCGCACATACTTCTTTCCTTTCCTGAGGCCGTTTTTTATATAAATAGGGTAGATACTCGATGTACTCTCCCCAGGTTGTTCCCTCGGTACTCGACGAGACCCGACCTACCGTGTGAACGCTTCCCTCAGAACAATGAGCCAGCTACTACTGCCACGTGCGCCTGTGTAAACGGTACTCGAATACGTAGGGAGAGAGTTAGGAACAATCGTAGATGTAGTCGGGCAGAGGGTATGTTACGACGAAGTCACTTGATAGCTTTTTGTGAGACGGAGTCCGTCGGAATTTGGTCTCCGGAGTCATGGTAATCCTCCCGTCCTAACCGCATTCTCACACAGCAATTGTTGGACGCGCAGTTCGGCATACAAAAATGGACCCCAATAAATTGCTCCAGGTCGTTGAATCCAGGCTTCCACGGTTACCAGTAACGTTCAAGTTCAGACTGTAACGAAGGCTCGTGCATTCTCTTGGCGTGATCCTGCTCATTCATAGCCTGTCATCATGTCCTGGGCATCCTACGTCTCGATCCTATTATCAGCATCTACCCTTCCCTCACTCATATTCGTGCAA
>JBBPKX010000594.1:0-13947 GCA_038089435.1 Boletus austroedulis | reverse complement strand
GGAGCCTTGTAAAGAACTTACAAGTGGAGTAGGCAAGTAAGTGGTGTGAAGTAGTGGGCACTGAGGGTACTCAAAGTGTGAGAGGCAAGATAACTTGTTAACCTAGAGAGTGAGATACTCAAGCTCTCTTATATACACCACTGGACTGTTTGTCCATGTATGTACTCTATCTATAAAGAGATAGGATAAGAAGTAAGCTATAATGACTAAAGATAAGCCAAAGCCTTATCTACCAATGGCAAATAGATCTCCTATCTATGACATATGCCATGAGTCAAATGTGATAGTGTAATAGTCCGATGTCACAGACGGTCTAGAGTCTGGGTCTGGAATACGAATGAAAATGGAATAGAATACCCAGATCTCAATACTCTTCCTCACTAGAAACATTAGTACTCATGAAGATGATAATGTCAAAAACTTTCATCCATGCTCAAAAGGATCTTTGGTCAGATTCTTGGTAAAGATATCTGCCAACTGTTGATTAGAGGGAACATAGAAGATTTCTACCTCTTTGTGATCAACAGCCTCCCGAATATAATGTTCAGGGATTCGAACGTGTTTCGTTCGTCCTTCTTGAGCTGGATTCAAAGCAAGGAAAATCGCTCCCTGGTTATCTACACACAGGGGAATTGTGGGAAGTGGGAACGTCAGTTCCTCAAAGAGATTGCGAATCCACTGGATTTGTTTAGCGCACTCTGTCATTCCATAATATTCCGCTTCAGTGGAGGAAAGTCTAACTCTTTTCTGGCGTTTCGATAACCAGGATACTATCCCATTCGCCAGGAAAATAGAGTAACCGGTTGTAGATCGAGATGTTTCAATGTCTCCAGCCCAATCAGTGTCTGAATATGCAATGAACCCATTGTTAGGCCCATCTCCAGTATATCTCAAGCACAACGTCGTCGTATGTGCGAGATAGCGCACTATATAAAGCGCCTTCTGCAAATGTTCCTCAGAGGGATTTGCAGAGAACTGGGACATTTTGATCACTGAATAGGCAAGATCCAGTCTTGTTCCAAGCATGATGTAAAGAAGTGAACCAATGACAGATTGGTACTTCTGCTTGAGAACAGGGAATGATGTATTCGCGTTGGGTCTCGGTTGGTAACTGGCAGGTAGAGGAGTTGAAACTGGTTTACAGTTCATTTGACCAAATCATTCAACGACTTTCTGTGCGTAAGAGATTTGATCAAGTCTCAGAGAGCGTTTCTTGCGATCTCTGGTAATCCTCATTCCTAGATATTTAGTAACCTTGCCAAGATCGCGAGATTCCCAACGTTTCATGAACAGTTTCTTGTACTTGAGGATAAGAGCTTTATCACTACCTAAAAATAAAGCATCGTCAACATAAAAGACAAGAATAATCAAATGCTTTCCATCACATTTGACATATACTCCTGGATCAGCCAGGGTCCTCTTGAATCCAAGTTCAAGGAGCAAAGCATGCAAGGCTTTATTCCATTGAAGGGCAGCCTGCTTCAAGCCGTAGATGGCCTTTCCAAGTCAACAGTACTTGTTCTCTTGACCTTTTACTACGAAGCCTTCAGGTTGAACAAGATATAAATCTTCTTCGAGTTCACCAAATAAAAACGCTGTTTTGACGTCGAGAGCATGCATCTCCCAATCCTCTAGCGATGCTAATGCGAGGAGTAAGCGAACCATTTCAAACCTGGTAACTGGAGAGAATGTCTCTTTGTAGTCTATACCAAAGACTTGAGTGAAGCCTTTTGCTACAAAGCATGCCTTCTTGCGGCCATCACCTTTGATTGCATAAACCCATCTTCCCTTGATGGATTCGCGACCTTTAGGTAAATCACTTAAAGTCCATACCTTTCGTTCAAGGAGGGACTTGTATTCTTCTTCCATCGCAGTTCTCCATGGCTTCTGCTCATCTGGGGACATTCGGAGTACATCATGATATGTCTTCGGTATTTTCTCCGAGATGGCGGCATGTAAGTGGTAACGAATCCACTGAGAACTATAAAGATCACCCATATCTTCGTCATCATTGGTAGGATGTGGGGTAGCATCAGATGACGACATTCCACTTCCCTGTCATGGGGTAGAGTCAGATGACTGCATCCTTTGATGAGTAGATGTTCTGATTGGTTCATCCTCCATTCGCTCTTCCTGAATAGGATCCACACCCATAGTTATGTCTTGCTCTATTGCAAGCAGTGGTCTATTGCCATATGCATTGTCAGGCATTATGCACGGTCTAGGAACTCGTTGAGTTCTCCTCTCCTGAACAGGAGGATGGGTAGTGGTCCGTTCATTCATTGTTTGCCTATTTTGATGTGGCAAGGCACGGAATGCAGGGAGTGATTCATGCTGTTGACGTGGAGGTTGCCAAACAGCAGGAGTAAAGCAAGGAGGAGTGGGAAGAGGAGGAGCTCGATATCGTTTCCACTGAGGCATATCATCATGGTCACGGAGATTATTCTCTTCATCCAACCAACGACCCATCGGTCTGTTCTCTCTCTTCGCTTTCATTTTAGGTGGCGAAGGAGACCGTGGTGGTGGAGAAGGTAATCGAGGTGTCCTCTGTGGAGATGATCGGAAGAGACCAAAATCTGAGGATGATGATGATGAAGGGGTAGGTGAAGCATGAGGAGGAGGTGAGTCTCGTGGTCTCCAAGCCGGAGGGCTTTGGGAGCGATTGGAAGGAGTAGTAGCCTATGATCTTCTCGGTTGAGGTGCATGTCTGAGAGCAGGTGCATCGATTATAACGTGACGTCCAGGTGGAGGGTCCGGATTCTGATGTTCCTGGTCACTAATTGTAGATGCTGAATCATGGTCGGTTGCAGCATCTTGTGGTATAGCAGTCTGTCTGTCAATTCCATCCTTTCTGGAACAAGAATGGAAGCATTCTTCATCAAATGTGGCGTGAGTAGAGATAAAGACCCGGTGTCTGGATTGAGACCAGAACCGCCAACCTTTTGTATTGGGTTCATATCCTATGAAGGTCATCTCTTCTGCCTTAGCGGACAACTTGTCCTTTCTCATTTCTGGTGGTATAAAGACGTAGGCTAAACAGCCAAAGACTCGGAAGTATGAGACGTCCGGTATCTTCCCAGAATATAATTCAATGGGAGTTCTCCATTTGTGACAACGCATGGGCTGCCTATTATAAAGATGAAGAGAAGTTTCCAGGGTGTCTTGCCAGAAGATCCTGGGTAGGCAGGCATGTAAGCATAAGGCCTTGGCTTTTTCCATAATAGTTTGATTGAACCTCTCTGTGCGTCCATTCTGTTGAGGAGTGTGAGGAACAGATGTCTGGTGAGTGATACCGTGATCGTGAAGGAATGCCTGAAAGTCCAGAGACATGTATTCCCCACCTCGATCAGAGCGAACAGAGGTAACACGAGAACCAGACTGATTCTCAAGCCAGGCAAGCTGAGCACGAAAAGTGTCAAGAGTGCCAGCCTTCCCCCACAAAAAAGACAGGAGAGCAAAGCTGGAGTAATCGTCAATCAAAGTGAAGACATAACGAGCACGTGAACGCGACTCAACTGGGAAAGGTCCCATAAGATCAGAGTGGAGGAGAGTGAGGGGGCGAGTCGATCGATGATCAGAAAGACCAAAAGGGCGATCCACCATTTTACACTCGCTACAACCCTTACAAACCGGAATGGCAGAAGGTATAACAATGCCAGGGCAACCAGTGGTATGGCCCGACAAATGTCTCAACGCATTCTTGAAGGAATGACCCATGTGTTGGTGCCACAAAGAGAAAGCAGTTTCCTGTGACAGAGTCACTAATATGGCAACCTGACCAGAGTTATCAGTAGACAGAAACCAGTGCAGATTGTTGTCTGGAAATGAGGCGACAGCCCGGATCGCCAGACGTCCATGTTTGTTCCAGATCAGCATTTCTCTGTTGGAGATCTCACACCGAAAGCCTTGTAAGGTCAGTGTGGGGACCGATAATAATCGGTGTGAGGCTGCAGGAGCATACCAAACCCACTCAAGGACTAAAGAAGAAAGTCCCTCAGGGTGCGCAATTACTTTCCCTGGATCATGCATTAGGACTTCGGTGCTGTCGGCAACAGAAGCCTTTTGAGTTCCCCTTTCAAGGTGCACGAAATCATCTAAATATGGAGTGATGTGATCAGTGCAGCCACTGTCAATCATCCAATGAGAGCAAGTGGCAGCAACCTTAGATCCTACCATGTAACAGCCAGAAATGTCAACATCAAATTCTGCGACGTCATCATCATATACATCGGGAAGGCTAATATACTTAATAGGCTGCGGAGCTATAGTAACCGGAAGGTCTCAGGCAAAAGTGCCCGGCATAGTAAGACTCGACGCAAGTCCTCCGATGGTGATGGTTTGTTTCTTGGCCTTCTTTGACCGTTTCTTCGTCGTATCCGAGACCCCACCTGGTTCCACAACATCCTGGGTCTCCTCACAGGGATGTACGGCGGGTTCGAAACCGCTGGTGAGAGGGTCCTGCCATATCCGCGGTATCCATACCATCATCTTTGTTCCCCCATCCTGCATGTGCGACTGTGGAATCAAAGTCATTGAAATTGACCTCCATCATTTGGCGACGATGGGTATCTATGGTAAAGTCAGCATCATCCAGAACCATTTGGTCTGGCAGGAGATCATGGAGAGAGGGAAACAAGGGTTCCACAATTACCATATTTGTGACGGCTTGATGAGCCTTCGCTCTTCCTTTCCCTTTGCGATCAGGGGCAGACCCGCGTTGTTCGCGCTGTTTCTGTCACTGTTGATAGAACTCTCTCAGGCCACGAGGGGGAGCACCTCGTCCTCGACAGTTGCACTGTCCTCTAGAGGGTCCAGCTGTCAGTTGGAACAGTTGCTGGGAGCCAGATTGGCCTCTCCACTTGTTGGAGGATGGTGGTCTGCCTCGAATGATGTTGGTACGGTGAGCCTGAGAGGAAGGTCCCACTTGGACTTCAGATATGCGGGAGGAAAGGGGGCGAATTTTCGAGTGGCGAATGTCAACTTCCCATAGAATTGCCTGTTGGATGGTGGTAATGGTGAAGTTGGTGGGATTGGTGGTATGGATGATGGTGGAGCGGAGGGGATTGAAGTCATCGGGCAGCTGCGCGAGCAGCATCATGGCCTTCAGTTCTTCGGATAACCGAAGACCAGAGTTATAAGCACTTTGGAAGTGCTGCTGCAGAGTGGTTATATCCTCGGCAATATGGTTATGCCGGATGCGCATGCGGAGAGCTTTATTGAAATAGTAGAACTGCCTGAATATTCCTTTTGAGGAAAAACGGTTGGAGAGAGTTGTCCAAAACTCGTAAGCCATGGATCTATAATGAGTAACAGGCGCAGCCTGTGTTCCACCACGATAAGAGCTTCACTGAGTGGGGGTGGTGGTTGCCAAGACGTCATTCACCATGATGGTGAGCAACCCCAAGATCTTCTGGTCAGTGGTCTTCCAATCGTCTTCGTTGGAGATGGTCTGGGTGGTAGCCCAGGTTCCATCAATGTAAGGTCCAGCTCCTATAGATGTGATAACGGAGCGGATCCTTGCAGACCAGACAGGGTAATTTTCCAGTCCTTCGAGAATGGGGATCCAGGAAAGAATGGACCCTTCAATCTTGTATTCGGTTGCTTTAGGGACGGTAGTCGACATATCTAGATCCAAACTTCGTTAGTCCATCATTCATGGGCAGAGACATACCTCCTTCACTGGTCAAGAGTCTCCAACTAACATCGTATCCAATCACCCAAGTTTCCAAGAAAAGATACCATTGTATTAGTACATATGGTTCCTTCTTCTTCTTCGGTTTTCCCCCTGAATCACCACTTGTCTCCTGGTACGCGGGCAGTCTAGATTGCCCATTAGAGTGTCCAGGTAGACTTGCCTTTCCGAGTCATTCTCGGCGGCCAGATACTGCCTTTGGAGTCTCGCCAGATGGTGGGTGGTAGCATCCTCTCTCCAACATTGGCGCTGCTCGGTATCAAACCAGCGATTCCAAAAACATTGAGAGGGAGCAGGCGGATTCCAGTTCCTATGGGGGTCAAACCAGAAGGAAGAAGAGTACTCCCAGTTAGCGAACAAAGAGTCCAAAAGGAGTCTATGTGGGTCCAAGTCAGCAACATAAGTATAAGGAGGTTCACGGGTATGAATAGGAGAAAAAAAGTCTCGACGCAAAATTTCAAATCCCTGATAGTGGACAAGTACATCTGGCATAGTATCGTAAGTCTCGGAAGGAAAAGCCCAACTGGTGCCAGAGTAAGTAGAAAATAAAGACTCATTGCGTGAATATATAAAAGAACAGGCCAAATTGAGGTCGTCGCGGATAGCCACTTCGACCGATGTGATCCTAAAAGGAATCACAACCCGACTAGAAGTCAGGTCTCTTACCTGCGGCTGAGTGTCGTTCTGCTGCAGGAAGGGAGCTTGGTCTGGTCTCTCAAGATCGTCGTAATGGATGGGTCCGATCTCGGCAGGATCTTCAGGGATTTTGTGAATAACAGGAAACTCGGCAAGGCGCCAGACAGGGAGAGTTGGATGTGTCATAGAGAGAACTTCGGACGACTTATATCATTCAACCTGTTCAAAACAATCCTGTATTTCCAGAGCGTCGGGCGCATTCCTCAAGTTGCGGAGTACTTGGCTGTAGAGGTTCTCCATTGAAAGGATCATGTGGAGGAGCATAAGAGGGAGGAGGAGATGGAGAGGGAGAGTACTGCGGAGGAGGAGAGGGAGAAGGGGAGTCGACAGGGAGAGTGAGATGACGAGCTAAAGATGATTCGGGAGAAGAAACCCAAGAGACGCGATCTAAATCTAAGGAGGAGACCTCAGATTCTCCTTCGACAGGTATAAGGCCTGGAGGGGTCTGGACGTGAGTATCACTGTCCAAGTCGTCAAGATAAATGATCTAGGCTCCTGATCGACGAACTTCGCGGTGATTTGTCAATGGACCGCAATGTTCTCCTTCTTCTAGATGACGTTCGCACTCAGGGCAAATGTAGTGGAAGCAAAGACCTTGTTCGTTTCGCTCTTCCAAGCAGTTAACTATACGTCCTTCAGGAGGGCAAGGCTGCGTCCTAAATATTCGATCTCCTTGAATAATGGAAACAATCTCAGCAGAAGGTGCACGAGATCTTGGGGGAATAACCCGGGTGAGGGGTGATGGAACCGGAGTTGGGTTGGATGGTCTTGCCTGTGAAGGAGGCGGTGGTGCAGCACAAACCTGAGTAGGAGTGCGGTAAAGTGCGAACTGCAAGACGTAATTATTTCCGTCAGCAGCCGCATAAGCACCAATAAACATGAAAAAACCATCCAAAACCAGGAAGGAACAGGCAATGCGTGCCGTGATGAAGACAAAGAAGTTATTAATGGCTATAGTAGGATTTGCGAACACAAGGGCTTGGAAAATCCCTTGGAGGCAGCGAATAGTTTCGAGAAACAGCTGTACCAGCCGATGCTCCATAGCTCTGAGTGTGAGGGAGACAGGGAAGACGTCAAAGATAAGTCCGGCCTCAATAGTGCTCGGGGCTCATAACCTAAAGAGATGTGCTAGTCTCTTTTGTCTCCTTGGTGGCTAACCAAGGGAACGCTCAAAATGGAAAGAGAGAGCGGTAGAGGAAGTAGGTGGAGCTTGTAGAGAACTTACAAGTGGAGTTGACTGGTAAGGGTGTGAAGTGTGCACTGAGGGTACTCGAAGTGCGATAGGTAAGATGACTTGTTAACCTAGAGAGTGAGATACTTGAGCTCTCTTATATACATGAGTGGACTGTTTGTCCATGTATGTACTCTATCTATAAAGAGATAGGATAACGAATGATAAGGAGATAAAGTAAGTAAGCAGGAATGACACATCTGCCTTATCTACCAATGGCAAATAGATCTCCTATCTATGATGTATGCCATGAGTCAAATGTGATAGTGTAATAGTCCAATGTCACGGACGGTCTAGAGTCTGGGTCTGGAATACAAATGAAAATGGAATAGAATACCCAGATCTCAATAGTTGTTCCATAAGGTTGTTGAGATCTGGGTATTCCATTCCATTTTCATTCATATTCTAGACCCAGACTCTAGACTGTCTGTTACATCGGACTATTACACTATCACATTTGACTCATGGCATACATCATAGATAGGAGATCTATTTGCCATTGGTAGATAAGGCAGATGTGTCATTCCTGCTTATTTTGTTTATCTCCTTATCATTCGTTATCCTATCTCTTTATAGATAGAGTACATACATGGACAAATAGTCCACTCATGTATATAAGAGAGCTCGAGTATCTTGCTCTCTAGGAAAACAAGTTATCTTGCCTCTCGCACTTCGAGTACCCTCAGTGCCCACTACTTCACATCTCTTACCGCCTATTCCACTTGTAAGTTCTCTACAAGCACCACCCACTTCCTCTATCGCTCTATCTTTGAGCAATCCCTTGGCTAGCCACCAAGGAGACAAAGAGACTAGCGCATCTCTTTAGGTTATGAGCCCCGAGCACTATTGAGGCCAGACATATTCTTGACGTCTTCCCTGTCTCCCTCACGCTCGGTGCTATGGAACATAGGCTGGTACAGCTGTTTCTCGAGGTCATTCGCTGCCTCCAAGGGATCTTTCAGTCCCTAGTGTTTGCTTCTCCTACCCTTGCCTTGAACAATTTCTATGTCTTCTTAACAGCTCGTGTAGCCTGTTCCTTCTTGGTCTTGAATGGTTTCTTTACGTTTATTGGTGCCTATGCAGCTGCTGACGGAACAAATTACGTCCTGCAGTTTGCCCTTTACCGCACACCCAATCAGGTTCGTGCCGCATCACCGCCTTCTACGGCGAGACCATCCAACCCAACTCCTATCCCCTCACCACCTGCCCGGGTTATCCCGAGACCTCCTGCACCTTCCGCAGAGGTTGTTTCCATTATCCAAGGAGATCGAATCTATAGGACGCGGCCTTGCCCTCCTGAAGGACGTATCGTCAACTGTTTGGAAGAGCGAAATTCCCAAGGATATCGCTTTCACTACGTTTGCCCTGAGTGCGAACACCATTTAGAAGAAGGAGAACACTGCGGTTTACACACTAATCACCGCGAATTACGACGTTCTGGTTCCCAGATCATATATATCGACGACTTGGACTCTGATACTCACGTCCAGACCCCTCCAGGCCTTATACCTGTCGAAGGAGAATCTGAGGTCTCATCCCTTGATTTAGATCCCCCAGAGTTTGAATCTCCGGTGTCATCCCCGGAATCCTCTTTAGCTCGTCGTCTGGAACTACCCGTCGAAACACCCCCTTCTTCTCCTCCACCAGTTTACGCTCGCCTTTCAACTCCTCCCCCCAATTATCCTCACTCATCCATCGACCCTAACGATCCTCTACATGGAGAACATCTACGGCCAAGTACTCCGGAACTTGAGGAGCGCACCCGACGCTTTAACGATCCAGGACGCTTTTGAACAGGCAGAATGGTATAAGTCGTCAGAAGTACTATCTATGACGCATCCTACCCTCCCTGTCTGGCGACTCGCCGAGTTTCCTGTCATTCACCAAATCCCTGAAGACCCTGCCGAGATCGGTCCCCTTCACTACGACGATCTCGAGAGAGAAAACCAAGCCCCCTTCCTGCAGCAGAATGACACAATGCCGCAGGTAAGAGACCCAAATTCAAATCGGGTTGTGATTCCTTTTAGGATCACTTCCATTGAGGCTGCCACGCCCAACGATTCTAATTTGGCTTGTTCTTTTCTTTATTCTAATGACGAGACTCTTTTTTCTGCATACTCTGGTGCCAGTTGGACCTTTCCCACCAAGGTTTACGATACAACGCCAGATGCACTCGTACATTACCAGGGATTTGAGGTATTGCGTCGAGATTTCTTTTCACCTATTTTTATGCACGAACCTCCTTACTCTTACAATTCGGACTTGGACCCACATAGACTTCTCTTGGACTCGTTGTTCGCTAATTGGGAGTACCCTTCTGCTTCTTGGTTTGACCCCCATAGAACTTGGAATCCACCTGCTCCCTCGCAACGCTTCTGGAATCGCCGGTTTGATACCGAGCAACGAAGACGTTGGCGAGAGGATGCTGCTACCCGCCACTTGGCGCGGTTACAAGAGCAGTATCTAACTGCCGAATTAGAAGAAGAACGGCAGGTCTATCTGGACGCACTAACGGGCAATATAGACCGCCCACGTACCAGAAGACAAGCGGCGATTCGGGGTGAGAACCGAAGGCGAAGGAGGAACCATATGTATTAATACAATGGTCTTTTCTTGGAAACATGGGTGATTGGCTAGGATATAAGTTGGAGAATCTTGACCAATGAAGGAGGTACACCTTTGCCTTGAAAAAGTTGACTAATGAAATTTGTGTTTAGAAATGGCAACTACCGTTCCTAAAGCAACCGAATACAAGATCGAAGGATCAGTTCTTAGTCGGGTTCCCATCCTTGAAGGACCTGAAAACTATCCTGTCTGGTCTGCGAGGGTCTCCTCCATCATCAACTCGATGGGAGCTGGACCCTATATCGACGGTACTTGGGCTACCACCCAAACCATCTCCAACGACGACAACTGGAAGACCGCAGATCGGAAGATTCTTGGTTTGCTTACAATCACGGTCAATGACGTCCTCGCAACAACCACCCCCACTACGTGGAGTACCTTCCAAGGTGGTACACAAGCAGCGCCTGTTACCCTTTATAGGAGCATGTCGCATGCTTTTTGGACGACACTCTCCAATCGTTTTTCCTCAAAAGGAATTTCCGGGCAGTTCTTTTACTTTAATAAAGCTTTACGCACGCGCATCCGGCATAATCATATTGCTGAGGACATTACGTCTTTACAGCAGCACTTCCAAAGTGCTTACAACTCTGGTCTTCGTCTCTCTGAAGAATTGAAGGCCATGATGCTCCTTGCGCAGCTGCCCAACGACTTTGATCCCCTCCGTTCCACCATCATCCATACCACAAACCCTACCAACTTCACCGTCACTACGATCCAACAAGCGATCTTACGAGAAGTTGACATTCGCCACTCGAAAATTCGCCCCCTTTCCTCCCGCATATCCGAAGTCCAAGCGGGACCTTCCTCTCAGGTACACCGGACTAACGTCATCCGGGGTGGACCCCCATCTACAAACAGATGGAGAGGCCAATCAGGCCAACTACACCAGTCCCAACCGGCAGCTGGACCATCTAGAGGTCAGCGCAATCGCCGCGGACGTGGTGGTCCCCCTCGCGGACCGAGAGAGTTTTACCAACAACGTCAGGAACAGCGTGAACAATGCGGGACTGCTCCTGATCGCAAAGGGAAGGGAAAGACGAAGGCTCATCAAGCAGTCGCGAATACTGTAGTCGCGGAACCAACGTTCCCATCCCTCAACGACCTACCCCCAGACTCTATGGAGCTGGATGATGCCGACTTCTCTATAGACACCCATTGTCGTCAAATGATGGAGGTCGATTTCAATGACTTCGACTCTACAGTCGCGCATGCAGGTTGGGGAGGAGAAGATGATGGTATGGATACGCCAGATATGGCAGGACCCTCTCACCAGCAGTTTCGCACCCGCCGCACATCCTTCTAAGGAAGAGACTCGGGATGTTGCGGATCCAGGTGGGGTCTCAGGGGAAAAGTCTAGACGATCGAAGAAGGCCAAGAAACATGTCATCACCATCGGAGGACTTGCATCGAGCCACACTATGCCAGGTACCTTTACCCGAGACCTTCCGGTTACTATAGCTCCGCAGCCTATAAAGTATATTACACTTCCCGATGTATATGACGATGACGTCGCAGAATTTGATGTAGACATTTCTGGCTGTTACATGGTAGGATCTCGGATCACCGCCACTCGTTCTCATTGGATGATTGACAGTGGATGCACTGATCATATCACTCCATACTTAGATGATTTCGTGCACCTCAAACGAGGACTGCGCACAGCTTCTGTTGCCGACGGCACTGAAGTTCTTATGCACGGACCAGGGAAAGTTATAACACACCCTGAGGGACTGTCTCCTCTTGTCCTTGAACGAGTTTGGTATGCTCCGAAGGCAGCACACCGATTGTTATTGGTTCCCACACTGACCTTACAAGGTTTTCGGTGTGAGATTTTAAACGGAGAAACACTGATCTGGAACAGACATGGACGTCTGGTAATCCGGGCTGTAGCCTCATTCCCAGACAACAATCTGCACTGGTTTCTGTCCACTGATAACTCCAGTCAGGTTGCCATGCTAGCGACTCTGTCGCTGGATGATGGTTTCACTTTGTGGCACCACCACATGGGTCATACCTCTAAAAATGCATTGCGACATTTGTCGGGCCATACCTCTGGTTGCCCTGACATTGTTATCCCTCAATCCACTCCGGCTTGCAAGGGCTGTAGTGAGGGTAAAATGGTTGATCGTCCTTTCGGTCTTTCTGATCGTCGGTCGACGCGACCTCTTGCTCTCCTTCACTCTGATCTAATGGGCCCTTTTCCGGTCGAGTCACGCTCTCGTGCTCACTATGTCTTCACTTTGTTTGACGACTACTCTGGCTTTGCTCTCCTGTCGTTTCTTCGGGAGAAGGCTGGTACTCTTGACGCCTTTCGTGCTCAAGTTGCCTGGCTTGAGAATCAGTCTGGTTCTCGTGTCACCTCTGTTCGCTCTGATCGAGGTGGGGAATATATGTCTCTGGATTTTCAGGCGTTCCTTCGCGATCGCGGTATCACACACCAGACGTCTGTTCCTCATACTCCACAACAGAATGGACGTGCAGAGAGGTTCAATCGAACTATTATGGAAAAAGCCGAGGCGTTACGCTTACATGCCTGCCTACCCAGGATCTTCTGGCAAGATGCTCTGGAGACTTCTCTTCATATCTATAACAGGCAGCCCATGCGTCGTCTACAATGGGGAACTCCCATTGAGTTATACTCAGGGAAGATACCAGACATCTCATATTTTAGGGTGTTTGGCTGTTTGGCCTATGTCTTCATACCACCGGAGATGAGAAAGGACAAACTGTCCACTAAAGCTGAGGAGATGACCTTCATTGGATATGAACCCAACACGAAAGGTTGGCGGTTCTGGTCTTAAACCAGACACCGGGTCATTATTTCTATATGAGCCACATTTGATGAGACTCACTTCCGTTCGTGCTCCAGAAGTGATGGAATTGACAAACAGACTGCTATACCACAAGACGCTGCGACCAACCATGACACCGCATCTACGACTAGTGACCAGGATCATAGGAATCCGGACCCTCCTCCTGAACATCACATCATAGTCGATGCACCTACTCTCGGACATGCACCTCAACCAAGAAGATCACAGGCTACACCTTCGCATCGCTCCCAAAGCCCACCTGCTTGGGAACCACCACAAGACTCGCATCAACCTCGTGATTCATCTAGTTCTTCATCATCATCTTCCGATTTTGGTCTCTTTCGACCATCTCCACAGAGGACACCGCACGTACCTTCTCCACCACCACGGTCTCCTTCGCCTCCTCGAATGAGAGCAAAGAGAGAAAATAAACCGATGGGACGTTGGTTGGATGAAGAGAATAATTTATGTGACCATGATGACATGCCTCAATGGAAGCGTTATCGTGCTCCTCCTCTTCCTACACCTCCTTGCTTTACACCAGCAGATTGGTTACCACCACGTCAACAACGTGAGCCACTTCCGACCTTCCGTGCCTTACCACATCAAAATAGGCGAACCATGGATGAACGAACCACTACCCATCCTCCTGTTGAGGAGAGGAGAACTCAACAAGTTCCTAGGCCTCGCATATTGCCTGATAACGCATATGGCGAACGACCTCCGCTTGCAATCGAGCGAGATATTAATATGGGTGTGGATTCTATTCAGGAAGAGCGAATGGAGGATGAACCAATCGGAACATCTACTCATCAACGGATGCAGTCATCTGACTCTACCCCACGACAGGGAAGTGGAATGCCGTCATCTGATGCTACCCCACATCCTAC
>JBBPKX010000592.1:0-13982 GCA_038089435.1 Boletus austroedulis | reverse complement strand
TTGAAGGTCACGATTGATCTGTTCCGTCTGCCCGTCTGTTTGAGGATGGAAGGCGGTGGATAATTTTGGCTTTATTCCTAGTTTCCGGCATAAGTCTGTCATCACCTGTGATCCGAACTGCGGTCCTTGGTCCGATGTTATGGTCCGAGGTAGACCATGCGTTTTCCAGACGTGGTCCAGATAAAGGCGAGTGGTCTGTAATGCTGTAGTGGTCTTTTTACAAGGGATGAATTCTACTTCTTTCGAGAATCGGTCTACGACTACCAAGATGGTGTCTAGCCCTTGGCTTGTCAGCAGATCTGTAATGAAATCGGCAGAGATGTCTTTCCATGGTCTTTCCGGTATAGGGAGCAGTAATAGCTTTCTGGCTGGCAGGGCATTAGCTCCTTTGTGTCGGGCACATAGGTCACACCTGGTGACGTAATCTTTGATTTTCTTCGTCATTCCTGGCCAAGCATAGCTGCAACGTATTAGCTCTAGTGTTTTCTCTGCTCCTGGATGTCCGGCTACGGGCGTATTGTGGTGTACCCTTAGTATCTCCATTTGGAGTTCTTTGTCATCCGGTATGAAGATCTTTCCTTCTTTGTCCACTAGCAAATCTTCTTGCTCCATATGGACTTCATATTGCTTTTCTAGACTTTGTACTTCGGTTTCTTTTAATCTATGTACGAGATCTCTGATCTGTTGAGTTATTTCTTCGTCAGCTGTTTGTAAGCGGACAGTGTGAATCTTTTCCTGGGAAATTACGGTTACTCCTTTATTATCTTCGTCTTTTCCATCTGAGTGGTCCTCTCATCTAGAAAGGGCGTCAGATTTTCCCATTTGAGTTCCCACTTTATGTACCCATTTGAAACGAAACTGGGACAAGTACTGGGCCCATCTCGCTTGCCTCCTGTTAAGGTCTTGCCTTTTCATGAACCATTGAAGGTTCACATGGTCATTCCATATCTCAAACTCTTCTCGTGCTCCTTCTAGGTAGTGACGCCATTGCTCTAGGCTTCGTATGACTGAGAGCATCTCTTTATCAGCGATAGAGTAATTTCATTCTTTCGGTGTCATGGAATGCGAGGAGTAGGCGACTGGATGCCACTTTCCTTCTTTCTCTATAGATAACACTGCGCCCGTCGCGAAGTCCGATGTGTCCGTTTCGAGGCAGAATCGCTTGTCTATATCGGGATAGGTGAGGATAGGGGCAGTGGTAAATTTCTCTTTTAGATCGTCGAAGGCCTTCTGTTGGCACTCTGTCCATTCGAATGTAATATCCTTCTTCGTCAGGTCATTGAGCGGCCTTGCGATCTGTGCATATCCGTCTATGAACCTGCGATAGAAATTGGCTAGCCTGAGGAAACTTCTAACATTCTTTACTTTCGTCGGCGTAGGCCATTGCCTGATGGCTTTAACCTTTTCGTCGTCCATTTGAATTCCTTCAGAGGTTACAATCATTCCTAGGAACTCTACCTGTTTCACTCGAAAGTAGCACTTTTCTGGTTTTATGAATAGGTCATTCTCAGCGAGTCGCACGAGAACTTTGAGTACGATTCGATCGTGCTCCCTTTGGTTATCGGTTTTGGTGAAGACCATGATGTCATCAATGTAAACAACACATACGTCCTCCATATCCACGAACAGTTCGTTCATCATCTGTAACGTTTCCTCGCTTCTCCATAGGTTATCTGACACCTAACGGACTTTTATTTAGTTTCCTTTCTATTTTTCTTCTTGTACGACACTTAGCTAAGGGGTTAGCAGATAGAGACTTGAGGACGAACCTCGACCAGTCCAGACCAAGGACGCATGGCTCAAGGCTATGCTACCCTTGATGTCACCACCTTGGAACGATGCATGGAGGCTATGCGTGGCTGTACACTGCCAGCACACACCTATCCATAAATAGCCCCTATGACTCGAACCGACTCCGGTCGAGCACGACATGACTTGTCCTCTCATCCTAACTTGTATGTCTCTGCCCCAGTCCTTTGCCTCATGTACCAATAGCATATTTAACATAGTATAGCCTCGCTAGCACGGACCAGGCACAGCCATGTACTGTAGAGTATAAATACCAGGCTCGAAGTGAGACAAGACCCCAGTCTTGTTCTCCTTCGATATTTCCCTCTCTCATCTACCAGCTCGAACGCCCCTTCTCAAAGCATCCAGCTCTTAAGTGAGTTAGGTCATTTCATTAGAACAAGACTGACCTTTACCCGCCAGATTAGCTACCCGCCGGAAGCACACAAGTCGACTAAAGGAACCCAGGGTTAACCAGTAGGCACCTCCATCGCGCTCGTCTGGAGTACTGAACACAGTCAAGTGTTGTACTACCGTGTTGAAGACTTACTCAAATACTCCCTCGCCGGAACAAGAGGCTTCCCAGATCCAATAGCAAGGGCCGGACCGTCAACCGTAACCCTTGAAGACCTCATACCAGATTGGCCAGTAGAGTTAAAGGTTGAAGACGAAGAGGACCTACAGGTAAAGTAACAGCATCCCGTCTTATCCATAGAGGGATCATATCAGGAGCTCACGAAGCCCATTACAGCTACTCTACCTGGATTCGGAACTGGAGGAAAGAGAAGTAGCCGAAAAGAGATTGGAAGAGTCGGAAGGATTATCCGACTACTGTACTAGCTTAGACGAAGGATTAAGAACCACCAGGGATAGAAGTACCCTAGGCCTGGACGACGCGCCGTCCACATTAGTCGAAAACGAGGAAGACCTTTATGGGAATATCGTAATCCCATTCCAGCACAAAGAAGGCACACTGCCTTACCACCCCTCTACCCCTGATCGCCCAGCCCTGCTTCTTGCGGAACCAGTTGACTAGACTTGCGTAATGAATCAGAGACGCCGTGGATCGACAACTGAGGCAAGCGGATATAGACGTGCAACTAGAGAGAGGCTACGACAGGAGATCGACGATCTTATTCAGGAGGGGATACACCTTGCTGAGGAGAGAGACTGGAACGCCGCCAGAGCAGCCGAACTCAGAGAACGGGTTCACGCGGTGCGTAATAACATCCAGGAGTGAATACGAATTAGAGAGAGAGCTTCTACACCCCATCCTCCTCATCCTGCTCCTTACCCCCGTTGGTTTCGCCCTCACGAGCCTCTTGCTCATGATATCATTACTCCTCTCCGACCCCGCTCGACACTTAGGCAACCTCGTTGTTATTGTCCATATTAGGTTATTGTACGTCCAATACCAAATAGTGGAAGACCCTATCCCGATCCCATCTAGAGAAGAACGCGTAATTGAAGAAGCGCCCCCGCACTTGATTGAGGAAATTCAGGAACCCCAAGTCACGGAAGTAGTAAGGGAAGAAGCCAGAGAACCCGAATCGGATCTCGAAGAAGGGCCATATCGAGGACCCATACCTAGGGATGCACAGATAGAAAACACGCCCAGGCATACTATCGGACAATCCCCAGCTGAATGGAGAAGAGCTTTTAGACATCATTATATCCTCGCCAGAGAAAGAACTCTAGCCACTAGGGCAGCGAGAAGGACTCAGAAGATAGCCGAGAGAACGCTTACCCATTTACGGGAACTCAACAATCAGATCTCGGATCAGAATCCATATATCCCAAGACCTGTCAGGCGCGCTACTCCATTTCCCATAGATAGTGATGAGTCATCCCTTTGATCGCCAGGCTTTCGTAGCCAATCTCCAGGCGATACAGATCAATGCCACATTAGCCAATGACCTTCTTAATCTATTTGATCACCTTATGGAAAGACATGATGACACACAGGCTGCACTCAATCTTAGCAATACTACGACAAGAAGGCAGGCGGCTACTATTGCCACATTAGAGAACCAAATAAACCAAGCAACTACTCAAATTACTGCCCTGCAGGCGTTATCAGCAGCAAACCCCACCACAGCACCTAAGCTCAGCAAAGCTTTCGTAGACCCCGGATCATATAACGGATCTCGATCCAAGTTTGAGGAATGGTGGACAAAGATCCAATCTTGGTTACATGAAAACACTGCAGTGTTTCCACCAGCAAGCCAAAAGGCCATAATTGCAGTCCTATCTCGGTTAGAAGGACAAAAGGCCGGAGGCTTTGCACAAACAAAGTTAGATCTCATCTCACAGGGAGGAACCTACACTTGGGCTACCCTAGTAATGGAGATCGAAGCCCTCTTTAGATCTGTGAATCAACAAGAATGGGCTAGAGCGAAATTGCAATCGTTGAAACAAGGAAAGATGCCGATAGATGACTGGATCATCAAGTTTATGGAATATGAACCCCAAACAGGAATGGATACATCGCATCTTATCTCCATAATCGAAAAGAATGTTGATCAGAAGATTATTAATCGCATTCTTATGGAAGGACCCAGACCGGCAACAGTACCGGACTACCTAGAGAAATGCCGAGTTATCAGAACAAGGAGACAACTCCTTTCCTTCATTCATAATGGGACAACCGCTAGACGGGACCCCTTTGCCATGGATGTAGATCGCATGGAGATGGAGGAAGAAGAACCAGAACTCGAAGACGAGGAACAGGACCTTGCCATGATTCGAAAAGGGAAAGCACGTGTCGGAAAGAAGTTTGAAAAGACGTGAGCACGAATCAGCACCTGCTTTAATTGCGGAAAGCCCGGACACTTTGCAAAAGAGTGCCGGCAATCGTCAACAAAATGCCCAGATTGTTCCTGGACTCAGGGAAAGCATAAACCCAATTGCATAAGGATCAAAGCGCGATCCAGTAGATCAATAAACATGCAACCTGCTACATCATGGAGTGATGAAGAGGACATTCCACAAGCATGTAAAGGAATGACGATGGAGCAAGTGAAAGCGCTATTTCAGGCGATGCCCTCGAGTTCGGGAAAAGCTTGAGCAGTCTGGAGGAGCTGAGCGACCACTCTGCTGAAAGAAGCTCAGATGCATGCGCTTTGTCATTAATCTTGGAAGGATATGAAACTATACCCGCTATCATTCAGGAAAAACCCCGTAGCCTACGATCTACGGATATAGACATGCGACACCTCGCCGCTATCGCAGCCGAAACGAATGAAGAATCAATAAGGAAAAGAGAGATCGAACTACTGATCATCATCTACACCGAAAACGGAAAAGAGGCCCCAGTAAAAGCCTTATTAGACTCAGGCTCGCATGTGACATTCATAGACCAGAAATGGGCCGAAGAAAATGAAATACCATTGAAACTGTTGCCACGTCCCATCATCCTCTATAACACGGATGGCACAAGGAACAGCGCCGGAATGCTAAAGTACTATGCACGCGTCATAATGGAGTACAATGGACATCGAGAAGAAATGAAAGCCGAGATCGCCAATCTTGGAAAGAATAAAGTAATCCTCAGATTCATGTGGTTGAAGCATCATAACCCAGAAATAGATTGGGAGAAGCAAACAGTGCAGATGACGAGATGCCTGACCGAATGCAAAAACCCGTTCCTACATCACCTCAATCAGCTAGAAATACAAGACGCTCAAAACCTCGCAGAGATGCGTAGAGGACAGCAAGTAGATAAGAAACTTGCGGAGCTAATGGATAAAAACAAGTCACTGGAGGAATTAGTGCCGAAAGAATACCACAAGTACCTCCACGTGTTCTCAAAAAGGGAATTGGAACGAATGCCGATTACAAAACCATGGGATCACGCTATAGACCTAAAACTGGACTTCGTACTGAAGAAGGGAAGATTGATACCCTTAGATCCCGTTCAACAAAAAGAGGTCAGCGATTTCATAGGCGATCAACTCTCAAAGGGGTACATCCGACCCTTTAAATCGCCTCAGACCTCGCCCATGTTCTTCATGCCGAAGAAGGACAGAAGAAAACGAATGGTACAGGATTACCGATATCTAAACGAGTTCACTATTAAAAACAACTATCCTTTACCGTTCATATCCCAACTCATCGATAAATTAGCTGGAGCCAAACTCTTCACAAAGATGGATCTCCGATGGGGATATAATAATATACGAATCAAGGAAGGAGACGAATGGAAAGCTGCCTTCATCTGTCACAGAGGATCATTCGAACCTCTAGTGATGTATTTTGGACTATGCAACTCCTCCGCAACTTTCCAAATGATGATGAACGAACTGTTTGCGGACATGGAGGACGTATGTGTTGTTTACATCGATGACATCATGGTCTTCACCAAAACTGATAACCAAAGGGAGCACAATTGAATGATGCTCAAAGTTCTTGCGCAGCTCGCTGAGAATGACCTATTCATAAAACCGGAAAAGTGCTACTTTCGAGTGAAACAGGTAGAGTTCCTAGGAATGATTGTAACCTCCGAAGGAATTCAAATGGACGACGAAAAGGTTAAAGCCATCAGACAATGGCCTACACTGACGAGAGTAAAGAATGTTAGAAGTTTCCTCAGGCTAGCCAATTTCTATTGCAGATTCATAGACAGATATGCACAGATCGCAAGGCCGCTCAATGACCTAACAAAGAAGGATATCACATTCGAATGGACAGAGTGCCAACAGAAGGCCTTCAACGATCTAAAAGAGAAATTTACCACTGCCCCTATCCTCGCCTATCCCGATATAGACAAGCGATTCCGCCTCAAAACGGACACATCGGACTTCGTGACGGGCGCAGTGTTATCTATAGAGAAAGAAGGAAAGTGGCATCCAGTCGCCTGCTCCTTGCATTCCATGATGCCGGAAGAACGAAATTACCCTATCGCCGATAAAGAAATGCTCTCAGTCATATGAAGCCTAGAGCAATGGCGTCACTACCTAGAAGGAGCACGAGAAGAGTTTGAGATATGGAATGACCACGCAAACCTCCAATGGTTCATGAAAAGGCAAGACCCTAACAGGAGGCAAGCGAGATGGGCCCAGTACTTGTCCCGGTTTCATTTCAAATGGGTACATAAAGTGGGAACTCAAATGGGAAAACCCGACGCCCTTTCTAGACGAGAGGACCACTCAGATGGAAAAGACGAAGATAATAAAGGAGTAACCGTAATTTCCCAGGAAAAGATTTGCACTGTCCACTTACAAATGGATGACGAAGAAATAACTCAACGGATCAGAGATCTCGTACATAGATTAAAAGAAACTGAAGTACAAAGTCTAGAAAAGCAATATGAAGTCCATATGGAGCAAGAAGATTTGCTAGTGGACAAAGAAGGAAAGATCTTCATACTGGATGACGAAGAACTCCAAATGGAGATACTAAGGGTACACCATGATACGCCCATAGCCGGACATCCAGGAGCAGAGAAAACGCTAGAGCTAATATGTCGCAGCTATGCTTGGCCAGGAATGATGAAGAAAATCAAAGATTACATCACCAGATGTGACCTATGCGCTTGACACAAAGGAGCTAATGCCCCGCCAGCCAGAAAGCTATTACTGCTCCCTATACCGGAAAGACCATGGGAAGACATTTCCGCCGATTTCATTACAGATCTGCCAACAAGCCAAGGGCTAGATGCCATCTTGGTAGTCATAGACCAATTCTCGAAAGAAGTAGAATTCATCCCTTGTAAAAAGACCACTACAGCATTGCAGACCGCTCACCTCTATCTGGACCACGTCTGGAAGATGCACAGTCTACCCCGGACCATAACGTCGGACCGAGGACCGCAGTTCACATCACAGGTGATGACAGACTTATGCCGGAAACTAGGAATAAAGCCAAAATTATCCACTGCCTTCCATCCTCAAATGGACAGGCAGACAGAACAGATCAATCATGACCTTCAACAGTTCCTTTGACTCTTCTGCTTCTCGCAGCAGTCGAAATGGATGGAGTGGCTAGCTATTGCACAATTCTCATATAACAGTAAGGCCCAAGCGTCGACAGGAATGTCGCCCTTCAGCGTAACACATACATACCAGCCAAGAATGGGCTTTGAACAGTGCACTACCAAGGCACCCACAGCTGAAGAATTATTGGAGCATATAAAGAAAGTCTGGGAGAGAACCCATGAAAATCTAGCGAAAGCTCAGCAACATATGAAGAACCAAGCGGACTGACACAGATCGGACACCCCACCATACCAGATCGGAGATCAGGTGTGGCTATCCACAGAAAACCTAAAGTTGACCCGAGCATTGAAAAAGCTCATGGAACGATGGATCAGACCCTACATAATAGTCTGCCTCGCCGGACCTAACGCAGTTGAACTGCGCCTTCCCTGGTCAATGAGAATCCATCCAACAGTCAACATATCCCATGTTAAACCCTATAAAGAGCGACTACCTGGACAAACGGTAATGGAACCTGGACCGGTCCTAGTGACTGAAGAAAGGGAAAACGAATGGGAAGTCAAAAAGATAGTGGATAGTAGATGGGTTAGGAACTGCCTTCAATTCCTGGTGCATTGGAAGGGATACCCAGATGAGGAACAGACCTGGGAACCAGAAGCGAACCTCGAGCACCCAAAGCAGGCTATCGCAGATTTCTATAAATGGACGCCGAGCACCCCTCGAAAGCTCCACGTCACCATACCAGACTTCTTTAATTTATTTAAGCATTGTGGATTGCCTATCCCAGAAAAGCCTATGAACATGCTTCCGTTTGATCGTTTAGATCATCCTTAGAGGCAGATCTCCAGGGATGCGCCTGGGTTACCAACGCTCTTATTGTTGATCGAGCCCCGCTCTCACAATGGACCGCATCTGCAACCGCCTATCCGCATTTCGTACCACACTCACCCGCTTCCCTCGTCTCCGCTTCCACTCCCCTATTTATGTATTACTGCACCCCGCTCCAGAAATGCCAGAAAACGAGATAGAACTATCTGTGATTGATGAAATGGTGGAGGATCTGACAGCCGTATGGGATAATGAATGGGACCCCACACATCCACTAGGAAACCATGCGGAGCATTGGGTTTTCATCTGGGATAACGCGTCTGACTTCCATAGCATCCCCAACACTGCTTCCATATGGGAAGATAACGACAATGAAGCCGACTCCGTGCCGAGTCTCGTCTCTACCCTGGACCCCACAGACCCTCAATGGACACCCGAAAACTGGCCTGGCCCTTGGGAATTGGCCAGCGAGCCTTGGCACATGTGGTTACCGGGTGTGATGCCAGTGCCGGAAGTGATGGAAGCCGTCCCAATTCCGAATCCCCTTCCGCCCATTCGCCCCAACGCTACTTTATGGCCCACGCCTTACCACTGGCCAGATATCGGTCCCTTGGGACAATACCACCCTCAGATCACCCAGTGGCTGCCTCATATGAATATGCCACAGAAACAGCGTGGCTACTTCACCTGGTTCTTGGCGCATCTTACTTGGCCAGAGGAGCCACCTGAAGGTGAATGATTGGCTGTCAGGATGCCAGCTCATAGGGAGGGGGTAGTGTAACGTTTCCTCGCTTCTCCATAGGTTATCCGACACCTAATGGACTCTTATTTAGTTTCCTTTCTATTTTTCTTCTTGTATGACACTTAGCTAAGGGGTTAGCAGATAGAGACTCGAGGACGAACCTCGACCAGTCCAGACCAAGGACGCATGGCTCAAGGCTATGCTACCCTTGATGTCACCACCCCAGAACGATGCACAGAGGCTATGCGTGGCTGTACGCTGCCAGCACACACCTATCCATAAATAGCCCCTATGACTCGAACCGACTCTGGTCGAGCACGACATGACTCGTCCTCTCATCCTAACTTGTATGTCTCTGCCTCAGTCCTTTGCCTCATGTACCAATAGCATATTTAACGTAGTATAGCCTCGCTAGCACGGACCAGGCATAGCCATGTACCATAGAGTATAAATACCAGGCTCGAAGCGAGACAAGACCCCAGTCTTGTTCTCCTTCGATATTTCCCTCTCTCATCTACCAGCTCAAATGCCCCTTCTCAAAGCATCCAGCTCTTAAGTGAGTTAGGTCGTTTCATCATCGTTTGGAATGTTGCGGGGGAGTTGCATAGTCCAAAATACATTACTAGAGGTTCGAATGATCCTCTGTGACAGACAAAGGCAGCTTTCCATTCATCTCCTTCCTTGATTCATATATTATTATATCCCCATCGGAGATCCATCTTCGTAAAGAGTTTGGCTCCGGCTAATTTATCGACGAGTTGGGATATGAGCGGTAAAGGATAGTTGTTTTTAATAGTGAACTCGTTTAGATATCGGTAATCCTGTACCATTCATTTTCTTCCGTCTTTCTTCAGCACGAAGAACATGGGCGAGGTTTGAGGCGATTTAGAGGGTTGGATGTACCCCTTCAAGAGTTGATCGTCTATGAAATCGCTGACCTCTTTTTGTTGAATGAAATCTAGGGGTATCAATCTTCCCTTCTTCGGTACGAAGTCCAGTTTTAGGTCTATAGCGTGATCCCATGGTTTTCTAATCAGCATTCGTTCCGATTTCCTTTTTGAGAACATGTGGAGGTACTTGTGGTATTCTTTCGGCACTAGCTCCTCTGGTGACTTGTTTTTATCCATTAGCTCCGCAAGTTTCTTATCTACTTGCTGTCCTCTATGCATCTCTGCGAGGTATTGAGCATCTTTTATTTCTAGCTGATTGAGGTGATGTAGGAACAGGTTTTTGCATTCAGTCGGACATCTCGTCATCCGCACCGTTTGCTTCTCCCAGTCTATTTCTGGGTTATGATGCTTCAACCACATGAATCCGAGGATTACTTTATTCTTTCCAAGGTTGGCGATCTCGGCTTTTATTTCCTCTCGATGTTCATCATACTCCATTATGACACGTGCATAGTACTTTAGCATTCCGGCGCTGTTCCTTGTGCCATCCACATTATAGAGGATGATGGGACGTGGCAACGGTTTCAATGGTATTTCATTTTCTTCGGCCCATTTCTGGTCTATGAACATCACATGCGAGCCTGAGTCTAATAAGGCTTTTACTGGGGCCTCTTTTCCGTTTTCAGTGTAGATGATGATCGGTAGTTCGATCTCTCTTTTCCTTATTGATTCTTCATTCGTTTCGGCTGTGATAGTGGCGAGGTGTCACATGTCTATATCTGTAGGTCGTAGGCTATGGGGTTTTTCCTGAATGATAGCAGGTATAGTTTCATATCCTTCCAAGATTAGTGACAAAGCACGTGCGTCTGAGCTTCTTTCAGCAGAGTGGTTGCTCAGCTCCTCCAGACTGCTCAAGCTTTTCCTGAACTCGAGGGCATCAACTGGAATAGCGCTTTCACTTGCTCCATCGTCATTCCTTTGCATGCTCGTGGGATGTCCTCTTCATCGCTCCATGATGTAGCAGGTTGCGTGTTTATTGATCTACTGGATCGCGCTTTGATCCTTACACAATTTGTAACGTTTCCTCGATTTCCCATAGGTTATCCGACACCTAACGGACTCTTATTTAGTTTCCTTTCTATTTTTCTTCTTGTATGACACTTAGCTAAGGGGTTAGCAGATAGAGACTCGAGGACAAACCTCGACCAGTCCAGACCAAGGACACATGGCTCAAGGCTATGCTACCCTTGACGTCACCACCCCGGAACGATGCATGGAGGCTATGCACAGCTGAATGCTGCCAGCACACACCTATCCATAAATAGCCCCTATGACTCAAACTGACTCCGGTTGAGCACGACATGACTCGTCCTCTCGTCCTAATTCATATGTCTCTGCCCCAGTCCTTTGCCTCATGTACCAATAGCATATTTAACGTAGTATAGCCTCGCTAGCACGGACCAGGCACAGCCATGTGCAGTAGAGTATAAATACCAGGCTTGAAGCGAGACAAGACCCCCAGTCTTGTTCTCCTTCGATATTTCCCTCTCTCATCTACCAGCTCGAACGCCCCTCTCAAAGCGTCCAGCTCTTAAGTGAGTTAGGTCGTTTCACAATTGGGTTTATGCTTTCCCTGAGTCCAGGAACAATCCGGGCATTTTGTTGACGATTGCCAGCACTCTTTTGCAAAGTGTCCAGGCTTTCCGCAATTAAAGCAGGTGCTGATTCGTGCTCATGTCTTTTTAAACTTCTTTCTGACACATGCTTTCCCTTTTCGAATCATGGCGAGGTCCTGTTCCTTGTCTTCGAGTTCCGGTTCTTCTTCCTCCATCTCCATGCGATCTACGTCCATGGCAAAGGAGTCCCGTCTAGCGGTTGTCCCATTATGGATGAAGGAAAGGAGTTGTCTCCTTGTTCCGATAACTCGGCATTTCTCTAGGTAGTCTAGTACTGTTGCCGGTCTGGGTCCTTCCATGAGAATGCAATTAATGATCTTCTGATCAACATTCTTTTCAATTATGGAGATAAGATGCGATGTATCCATTCCTGTTTGGGGTTCATATTCCATAAACTTGATGATCCAGTCATCTATCGGCATCTTTCCTTGTTTCAACGATTGCAATTTCGCTCTAGCCCATTCTTGTTGATTCACAGATCTAAAGAGGGCTTCGATCTCCGTTACTAGGGTAGCCCAAGTATAGGTTCCTCCCTGTGAGATGAGATCTAACTTTGTTTGTGCAAAGCCTCCGGCCTTTTGTCCTTCTAACCGAGATAGGACTGCAATTATGGCCTTTTGGCTTGCCGGTGGAAACACTGCGGCGTTTTCATGTAACCAAGATTGGATTTTCGTCCACCATTCCTCAAACTTGGATCAAGATCCGTTATATGATCTGGGGTCTATGAAAGCTGTGATGACCTGGATTCCTATCTGGTCTTATACTGGGGTTCCCTTGCTAAGGGCTTGGAGGGGGCACACTCTAGGTCGTATGGGAGGAGCACTCAAGAGGAAAACAGGGAAAGGACAAGATGAATTGGAATGGGGACTGCGCTACTGACAGGCCTTTATATACTCTACACTACAAGGCTGTGCCTGGTCCATGCTCGTGAGGCTATACTATGGCTATACTGTGGCTATCCTGAGCTACTATAGCTATTGGTGGATAAGGTCCATGAGGCTATGATGAGGGACTACTGCTATTGGTCCAATATGACTGGCCTCTCTCCATGAGGCATCAGCGAGGCTAAACCTGTACCTGGCTGTGCTGACCTGTGCATCCTGTGCGTGGCTATGTGCGGTGCCTGCTGCATGAGGCGAGTGAGTCAGAGTGACCGAGAGTGACTCCTACTAACTCCGGTATGACTCGTGCTGACTCTTTGTGACTCGTTGTGACTCGATCGAGGTCATGACTCAATATGACTCGATGTGACTCATAATGACTTGTAATGACTTATTATGACTCCTGTGGCTGTGCTGTGGCTATGACCCACAACCAAGAACGATGGAAAAATGAAAGAAATGTGCATGGTATGCTGTGCATGTTACAAAAGCTTTGCTGAGCTTAGGTGCTGTGGTGGGGTTTGCTGCTGATAACGCCTGCAGGGCAGTAATTTGAGTAGTTGCTTGGTTTATTTGGTTCTCCAATGCGGTGATAGTAGCCGCCTGCCTTCTTGTCATAGTATTGCTAAGATTGAGTGCAGCCTGTGCGTCATCATGTCTTTCCATAAGGTGATCAAATAGATTAAGAAGGTCATTGGCTAATGTGGCATTGATCTGTATCGCCTGGAGATTGGCTATGAAAGCTTGGCAATCAAAGGGATGACTCATCGCTATCTATGGGAAATGGAGTAGCATGCCTGACGGGTCTTGGGATATATGGATTCTGATCCGAGATCTGATTGTCGAGTTCCCGTAAATGGGTAAGCGTTCTCTCGGCTATCTCCTGAGTCCTTCTCGCTGCCCTAGCAGCTAGAGTTCTTTCTCTGGCGAGGATATAACGATGTCTAAAAGCTCTTCTCCGTTCAGCTGGGGATTGTCCGATAGTATGCCTGGGCGCGTTCTCTATCTGTGCATCCCTAGGTATGTGTGACAACCTGGCTTCCTTAGGCTGTTCTATACTCTGAGGGTTCCCTAGTTAAAGGGCTTGGAGGAGGTACACTTCAAGCGACTACAGAAGGAGCTGAGGGGCTGGGAGAAAGGCAGGGAAAATACAGGTGAATTAAGATAGGGACTGTGCTACTGACAGGCCTTTATATACTCTACACTACAAGGCAGTGCTTGGTCCGTGCTACTGAGGCTAT
>JBBPKX010000590.1:0-14016 GCA_038089435.1 Boletus austroedulis | reverse complement strand
TGACCAATCCACAAACTGAAATGGAGTAATCCACTACACCTCTACCCTGTTTATCAACATTGAAGGGATCATCCACAAGGTTCTCTTCTATGTTGTGCATTGTAGAAATGAAAATGTAATCCTTGGTCTTCCCTGGCTCTGAAAAATTAACCCCTCTATCAACTGGTCTTGTCAAACCCTTAACATCCCTGAATCCTCTGATGAATCTGCAGAGCTCTATCATTCATATACCACAGACCACTCCCAACACAACAAACATTTCAAACAATACATCCCCACTCCTTGTCCCCTGAAACACATAAATGTCCATGCTATCCATGATTCCTGCCTCTACAACTATCTCCAGCAAGAGACTGAGTCAGAATTCTGCCTTCAGGTCCAACATGCTGCTTGTATCTCCTGCATTATCCACTGCAGTTCCTGCTATATCCCAAAAGGGTCCCCAGTGATTGCCAAGCTCACCAATGCCACTCAACTCACTATGGCCACAGAACAAGCTAAACCTAAAGCTACCCTTTCTCCAGAATACTCTGCCTTTGCCTTGGTCTTTGACAAGGAGACTGCTGACCATCTTTCCCCATCTCATCCATATGACCATGAAATCAACCTTGATGAGACCTTTGCTCTGAAAGTCAGGAAAATCTATCCTTTATCCCCTGATAAACAAAAAGCAACTAAAACCTTCCTTGAAGAAAATTTACATGCAGGAAAGATCTGCCCTTCCAACTTCCTTCAGGCTGCCTCCTTCTTCTTTATAAATAAGAAGAATGGCAAACTCTGTCCCTGCCAGGACTACAGATATCTGAACGAACACACTATCCATGATGCCTACCCACTCCCCCTGATCTCCAACCTTGTCATTAAGTTGAAAAACGCCCAAGTCTTCACTAAGTTTGATGTACAGTAGGGCTTTAACAATGTTCACATCAAAGATGGTCACCAATGGAAAGCTGCCTTTATCACTCACAAGGGGCTCTTTGAACCTATGGTCATGTTCTTTGGGCTCACAAACTCCCTGGCTATGTTCCAACAATTCATGAATGACTCATTCCAGGACATGATTGCCAAAGGATGGCTTGTCATCTATGTGGATGACCTCCTTATCTTCT
This sequence comes from Boletus austroedulis, assembly GCA_038089435.1. Lineage (NCBI taxonomy): Eukaryota > Fungi > Basidiomycota > Agaricomycetes > Boletales > Boletaceae > Boletus > Boletus austroedulis. The sequence continues at coordinate 12,907 of JBBPKX010000590.1, read as the reverse complement.
CCCCAGATGAAGAAACCCACACTAAACGAATCAAATGCATCCTCCAATGCATGCAGGAACTTGACCTGCATTTGAAACTTGAAAAATGCATCTTTGCTACCAAGGAAGTTGAACATCTTGGAATGATTGTCAAACCTGGTCAACTAGCCATGGATCCTGTAAAACTGAACAGCATAGCCAAATGGCCTACCCCAACTAAAGTCAAGGAAGTATGCTCCTTCCTTGGCTTCATCAATTTCTATCAATGCTTCATTCCTGACTACTTGATGGTCACACACTCCCTTATCAATCTCACCAAGAAAAACAACAGCTGGTCCTGGACCAATGCCTGTCAAAAAGTCCTTTGACTTCCTCAAACAACTCTTCCTTTCAAAACCTGTGCTTCACCTCCCTGACCCTGCCACTCCCTTCGCCATTGCCACTAATGCATCCAAATACATCTCCAGCACCATCCTCCTCCAGACCAACACTAATAGGGATTGGCATCCTTGCTCTTACCTATCTACATCATTCTCCCCTACTGAATGCAACTATGATATTTACAATTGGGAGCTCCTTGGCATCATTCATGCCCTCAAGGCTTGGCATCACTATCTCCATGGATCCCCTTTCCCAGTTTAGGTTTTCACAGATCACAAGAACCTGACCTACTTCCACCAAGCCCAGAATCTTAACTGTCATCCAGCATATTGGCTTCTTGACCTGGCAGACTTCAACCTCCAGATGGTCCATGTCCTTGGCTGGCTTCTTGCCACTTCTGATGCCCTCTCCCACCACCCAGATCTCCTTCCTGACTCCCCTAACAATGAAGGCACAGTCCTCCTTCCAGACTCCCTCTTCATTCATGTCATCAACACTGCACTGCACCAGAAGGTCTCATCCTTCTCCAAGGATGATCTCCTTGTTCTAAATGCTCTACAGGCACTTGATGGCACAATACCCCCTGCCTTCCACTCTCAGTTTTTTAACTGGGCCTTTAACAAAGGCATTCTCACCTATCAGGGTCATGTATATACTTCCTCCGATAATTCTTTCCATTATCTCATTGTCTTCCACTTCCACAATCATGCCTCAGCTGGCCACCCTGGCTATCTTAAGACTTGCCAACTTGTTGCTGCTGAATTCTGGTGGCCCAGTTTGGCCCAATTTGTCCATAAATACATCAAGGAGTATTCTTCCTGTCAGCAGGCCAAAGCCAACATCCATTCCACCATTCCCTCTATCCTCCCGATCTGCTCCTCCATGTCTTGCCCCTTCCAACAGCTTTTCTGTGATCTTATCACAGATCTTCTCCTCTCCTTGAGATTTGATTCTTTGCTGGTCATGGTCAACCATGGCCTTACTAAGGGAGTAATCCTCTGCCCCACCAAGAAAATGATAACTGTGCAGGGTGTTGCCACCCTCTTTTTCCACAAAGTCTACAAACAATTCAGCCTCTACAATAAAATTATCTCTGATTGAAGTCCCAATTCACTTCTGCCTTTGCCTGAGAATTTGGAATGCTTCTTGGATATAATCTCTCCCTCTCCACTGCCTACCATCCTCAGTCTGATGGAGAAATGGAATGTGTCAACCAGGAGGTAGAAACCTACCTTCACATCTACTGTGGAAACAATCCCACCTCATGGTCCAACCATATCACTCATGCTGAATTTGTGCATAACCACCACACCCACTCTGTCACCAATAAATCACTGTTCTATCTCATGATGGAATATGAACCCCATGCTTTTCCCACCATTATCCCCAAAACCAACATCCCTATGGTAGAAAGCCATATCAAAGAACTCTCCACTCCCTGTGATGAAGCCCTCATGGTACATGAACTTACTCACCAAGTAATGGCAGCCCAAGGAAATCAAGATTTCATCCCTTTCACCAAAGAAGATAAGGTGTGGCTTGAGGTGAAGAACCTCAAATGCCACTCTTCTTGCCCTAAATTCAATCCAAAACAAGAAGGACCCTTCTCCATCACAGAAGTCCTATCCCCACTCACATACCACCTCCACCTCCCTAAGATATGGAAAATCCATCCCATGTTCCATGCTTCCCTATTATCACCCTATTGTGAAAATAGCATACACAGCCCAAACTTCCCATCACCATCTCTGAATCTAATAAAAGAAGAATATGAAATAGAAAAGATCTTATGCCACCATGGTCCACCTTCTCACCACATGTTCCTGATCCAATAGAAAGGTTGCTCCACCAAAAAAGATTTATGGATCCCAGAATGGAATTTAAAAAATGCAAAGTCTGCCCTTACCACATACAAAAGACTCCACTCCTCCACCTTCTCTCCCTTGTGACTCCATGAAACAAACCACCATGTCCTTGCAACAATCTACTATCTCTTCACTTTCCATTTCTACTGAATCATCCATAACTGTTTCTCCTACTCCCTTGTCTCCTTTATCTACTGTTGCTTCACCTGGTTGGGGAGAATATCTCCCTCAACCCAGAATTATCACCCCACTTACTCCTCAGACCTCACCACCATGTCCTTCCGTTCTTGCTGTTGATGTCCCCACTCTCACTTATGCTGCTTGTAAAGGACCACTCTCTCCTCAGTACATCCATGCCCTCTCCTACTACCTAATTGATAACTGCCTTGCTGTACCCTTCAAAGCACACATGGATATGGACTTGCCCTTTCTGGCCATCTACCAGGCCTACTTACAAGTACAATGATTGTCCATGGTCACCAATGATTTCACATCCTTGGGCTTGAGCCCCCTTGACCAACAATATGTTGCTACTGTCCAGGCAATGGCCCTGGAAAACCTTCACTCTCTCATGCATCAGACAAGGTTTGGAGAGTTCCTCCAGGATATTGATCATTATGTCATTGAACTTGCTGATGAACACCACCATCCCCTTCTCATCAAGAACCACCCAGCCATAGTTGATTCCTCTCCACCATCAACCCCCTCTGTGTCCTCTTCCCTCCTCAGCTCTAATGAATGTCAAGCCATTGATGAAGCCCAGAAAGCATACTGCCATGCTGAGCAACAAAAGGCCCTTGATGAGAGACCCCTCTTCTCCACTAACAAAAGGTATAAAAGTACTTGTTTTCAATGCCATTGTCTAGGCCATAAAAGGGTCGACTGCTCATTTTATCAATGCCCCATTTACCACTGCCATGCCTGGCATCCCAGCCACACCCAAGAAAACTGCCCTTTCAGCCCAAAAAACCTTGCTCCTCAAGGTCATCAGTCCTCTTTCAGGCCAGTGCAGCCCATATCTCTGAGAGGCTCTCTCCTCCTTGTCATCTTATCCCTGCCTCTTTGTTGTCTTCATCATATCATTCTGCCTGCTCCTGGCAGAACACCTTTTCCTCTTCTGGGTTTTCTCCTATCTCCCCTTGTTGTAGCAGACAGAATTTCCAAGGCCATCACCCCATTCCTATATCTCCTCCTCACCCTCATTGCCCCTCTCCCAACCACAAGGTCATTTCTGATGTTGGCTACAGTAACATCAACAGCTCTCCTAGCTGGGATATTTCAGTCTTTAATGTGGTCTTGACTCTACTAAGGGGGTAATGTTATGATTTACTCTTTTTCCTTAGTATACCATGTCCTCTCTCTGTCCTTGTATTACTAAGCATTTCTTAGTCATCTTATTCTTGGACTGATATTTTGTTTTTCACTGACTTACCATTGCTTACTTATTCCACTTGCGCCATCAGCAAATCATTCCTTCATGTTCTTCGGTGTTCTGTTTCTCACACTGGCCCTATAGCTGCTGTGCATATCATGCCTGCCCTCAAGTACTTCCCAAGGGTATATAAACCCTTGATATTGCTCCATGTACTTTAGCTTAGATCTCCTCAAATTTTATCTTAACTCCTTTGAACCTTTACTCTAAGTCTCCTGGCATTAGACTGGCCTTGATCCCTTGAATGAGTCCCTGCCACTCTTGAGTGCAGAGTTACTTTGTTGATCCTTGAGCTACCATTGAGTGCTTGCTCTTCAAACCTTAGTATCTTTTGAGGCTATGCTCAACCTTACCCAGGCCAAGTGTAACACACAGCCACCAGACTTCTTGCACTGTACTGCTTTCAGCTAGTCCTTTGTGGCCCATATACTAAGTTATTGATTCCATCATTTCTGTGCTCAACTACATCATCCATCTATGCCATTGTCCCCCATCTATTACTGTCATCACCCATTTCTGACTGACTAGGGACAGTCAGCATTTGAGACCTTTATAGATATGGAACTCCAGACCACTTTGGATCTGGATTCCCAGTTATTGCAATATTCCATGACCATATCCCATCATCATACTGCATCATCAATAGTCCAAAAGATTGTCTGCATAGTCCAGGTCCAAGTCAGTAGGTCCAAGTCCAGTAAGATTAGTCTGGTCCAGGTCTGGTTTTTCCTGCACTCTTTTATCATTGCACACCTTTGTTTTATCATTCAGACCTTATAGTTACCATCTCATTTCACCTTAGATACATTACTAGACAGTCCTCTGGGCATTCCTGAGGACTATAAAATCCTTGTCACCATCCCTGACAAGGAAAAATATACATTTTACTATCTCACCATCATCATTTACCATCTACCAACCAACACACACATGTCCCCACCATTTCTCATCATTTTCTACCATTCTCCAATACTTTTCTCACCATCCACCACATTCCTATTGACTTCTGATAGCCTGATAGTCCAGTTTCTTGCACTCCAGACTACCATTCAGACTACAATGACTGTCCCAAAAATGTCCAGGACCACTCCCCTTTTATCCATCCTCTTCTCACCTGGTTATCTCACCCATAGGATCCCCTGGGATGAGCACAATTGCAGTCCCTCATCATAACTACTCACCTTTAAAGTGAAGTTTTCACTGGTTTGGCCATTTGTGTCCCTGCTTTATGAACCCATTTGAAATGAAATCTTGACAAATACTGAGCCCATCAGGCTTGTTAATGATTGAGATCCTGTCTTCTTATAAACCATTGAAGGTTCATGTAATCATTACAGATTTTGAATTCATGGCAGGTGCACTCTAGGTAGTGTCACCATTACTCCAAACTTCTAATTACTAACAGCATTTCTTTGTCTGCCACTGGATAATTTCATTCTTCCAGCATCTGAAGTGTGAGGAGTATGTGACTAGGTGCTATTCTCCATCCTTTTCTATGGACAACACTGTCCTAGTTGCAAAGTCTAATGCATCTGTCTCAAGTCAGAATTGCTGATCTACATCTGGGTAAGCAAGGATAGGGGCAGTGGTAAATTTAGCTTTTAGTGTGTTGAATGCCCTTTGCTGTGGTTCTCCCTAAATGAAAAGGGTTTCCTTTTTGATGAGATCATTCAACAGTCATGCTACCTGTATGTAATCTTCTATGAATCTCTGATAGAAGTTGGCTAGTCCTAGGAAGCTTCAGACATTCCAGACTTTAGAGGATGTGGGCCATTCCAAAATGGCTTTCACCTTTTCTTCATCTATCCAGATTCCTTCAGACATTACTATTAGTCCAAGAAGCTCCACTTCTTTTACTTTGAAGTAACACTTTTTGGATTTTATAAATAGATTGTTCTCTGTAAGCCATGCCAATACTTTGAGTATGATCCAGTTGTGCTCTTTATGGTCTTTAGTTTTGGTGAAGGTCATAATATCATCTATGTATACAATGCAAATGTCATCCATGTCAGCAAGTAGCTTATTCATCATGGTTTGGAATGTTGCCAGCAAGTTGCAGAGGCCAAAGTACATGATGAGGGGTTCAAATGATCCTTGATGGCATACAAATACAGCTTTCCATTCATCTCCTTCTTTGATTCAAACATTGTTATATCCCCAGTATAGATCCATCTTAGTGAATAATTTAGCTCCTTGTAGTTTATTGACAAGCTGGAATATGAGGGATAAAGGGTAATTGTTTCAAATGGTAAATTCATTAAGGTATTGATAGTTCTGCACCATCCATTTTTGTCTGTCTTTCTTTGGTACAAAGAAGACTGGTAATGTTTGTGGTGATTTGGAGGATCAAATGTACCCTTTAGATAGCTGGTCATCTATGAAGTTGCTGACCTCCATTTGTTAAACCAAGTCAAGGGGAATCAGTCTTTCCTTCTTTGGTACAAAGTCCAGTTTCATCTCTATAGTGTGGTCCTATGGTTTTCAGGTTGGCATTCTCTTGCTATCTTTGCAGTTTGGACTGCTCAATTAGCATTATCAATATCAGTTTGGAGTGCCAAGACAGTATCAAGCTCCTTTTTGAGATGCATGAGAGCATCTAACAAAAGATAGACATTAGATTGCAAGCCAATTACTGTAATTGTGCTACTTATGAGTGCAAACAGAAAGTTGGGCTTTCTTTTAAGAAGTCCATTGCTTGTGGAGATTTATAACTGGGATGCCACATCATGTCATGTTATCAGAGGCTGCTTTTTCTTGCTCCTGCATACCATGGCAAAGGCAGCATTTGATCCACCACCTACCACCCATAGTCTAATGGTGAAACTGAATACATTAATCAAGAGGTAGAAACCTGTCTTCAAATCTACTGCAGAAATAATCCTGCCTCATGGTCCAACCATATCATCTACACTGAATTCACCTACAATCACTACATCCACTCCATCACCAACAACTCACCATTTTTCCTCATGATGGGCTATAAATCCCATGTTCCACACTTCTTTGCTATCACCCTATTGCAAAAATACCATACATGGCCCAAACTTCCCATCACCACCCCCAGACCTTATAGAATGCAAAGGAGAGTATGAAATTGAGAAGATTCTACACCACCATGGGTCCACTTTCCACCACATGTTCTTGATCTGATGGAAAGGATACTTTGACTGAAGAAGATTCCTGGATTCCAGAATGGAACTTGAAAAATACAAAGTCTGCTCTCCTGGCATATAAAAAACTTCACCCCTCTGCCTTCTCCTTGTAACCCTCATTCCAATAACTTCTTCATCATCACTACTATGTTTTTTCAACAATCCATCATTTCTTCACTCTCCATTTCTACCTAATCATCTGGAACTGTTTCTTCTATTCCTTTGTCCCCTTCCTCTACAATAGCTTTATCTAATTGGAGAGAACATGACTCACTATTGCCTACTCCTTTCTCTACTTGCTTCATTAGTAGTTTCTTTCTTCACATCCTATAGTTGTTGTATGCCACATGCCTTCAATTAGTTCTTTAGAATATATAAATCCTTGATACCTCTCCAGTGTACTGTATCTTAGATCTCCTCAAATCACATCTACTCTTCTCTTGAATATCATCTAAGTCTTCCAGCATTAGACTGGCCTTACATCTTGATGAGTTACTATCACTCTTGAACATAGCATTGCCTTGTTTGTCTTTAAGCAATCATTGACTCCTTGCTCTTTATTCTCAAATCTTATACTCTTTTTAAGGCTATACTCACCTCTATCTGAATCAAGCATAACATGCAGCACATAGAAGAGTCCTTAATGACAAACTAAAACAGAAATTTAGAAGTCTTGTAAACTTTCTAGATGGATCCATGCTGATTTTCATGCAAGCTACAGGGTGCTTCATATCCACTTTTGATAGCCTCTGCCCTTCTATAGACAAACATTGTCCAGATATATCTCTGTTTCAAATCCAACCATGCCTGATTTGGTTTCTCCACTCTCTGTTTCATATTCAACTCTTGCTACTTCTTCTGTGGCTTCATTTAAGATGAGTTTGATAGTATTCTTTATTGCACCACTACAGACAGTATGGTTTACAGTTGTCTTTAGGACAGTATTGCAACTTATCTTTTTCTTTTACACTTGTTCTTTTTTCTACTTAATTTCACTTGTACTCATTTATATTTGACCCTTGCCTTAGAATAATCTTTTCTTTTCCTGCTAACTCACTACCATTTACTTATTTTGCCACTTATTTTGCCACTGATTCTTTCCATCATGCTCTATGGTTTTATATCACTCATACTGGCCCTATATGTAGTTGTACACTATATACTTGCCTTTGATCAGTCTTCTAGGATATATAAGTTTTTGATATTGCCTTATTGCATATGCTTCCTCAACCATGTCTTGCCTTCCCCTATGAGGCTAATGAAGAGAATCTGGACAGTGCATGTCACTCAGGTGATGGACTTGGCCAAGCATGATGCTGGCATTGAGCTCCTTTCTAACAATATAGCCATACATGCATGTCCTCAATCAAGTGTAAATGGCAATAAAAAGTGATGGTCAGCCCTGACAAGTGGTCTCATACCACTTTGTTTGGTACATCATCTGTATGGTCATTGGTATCACTTGCTTATATGTGTTGTATATGGTATGGTGGCCTTGCAAAACATGTTCAGCTACACTGTCTGCACCAATACTGATGAGCACATTTCACCTGCTGCAGGGGCCTTTGGCCCCTGTCATCCTAGTTTTCAACTACAATCTTGAACCTAGTTTTTGAATCACAATCTTTATCATAGCTTGCATGCATAATTGATAGGAAATGCCTATGCCTATTAATGAAGAACAAGCACTTTTCACCTGTCTGGTTGTGCCTTTGGCACAACATTCCCATTGTATTAATTAGTTCCATTTTATTAGTGAAGTACTGAGTTTTGAGTATAACTTATTGATATAATACATTTGATATGACTAACATTATGATTGGTACCTGCATTTGCATTTGATAAATAAAGAGCCTGCATTCTGTATTTCATGATCAATCTTTTCCATTGAATATAATAATACAAATCAAAGCTCCAAATTTCTAAACACTTCTGACCAAACTATATTTACAACCTTTGTATTCCTTTGATCTTTTGGAAATAGTATCTTGATGTTCCTAAGATGAGTGCATCTTGAAAGTGCCACATACAACTGCTCATGAGAGAACACAGGTGTGCTCAAGTTCAGCCCCACATGTTGCACAGTTTGTCCTTGTGACTTGTTGATTATCATTGCATAGGCTAATCATACTAGAAATTGAAATTGCCTGAATGGAACCAAGGAATCTTCTTGTTTTGCATCAAGTGCCATTCTGGAGATGAATACCACTTCTCCATCACCATTCTCATTCAGCACCCAACATTCCAAGACTCTTTGTGTGGATCTTAGCAGTCTTAATCATGTTCCATTGTATAATCCATGTAATGGATCCATATTACACAACAGCATTAGTGGTGCCCCATTCTTCAGCTCTAGTTTGTGCAAAGGAAATCCAGATGGATTTATGGAGTGTAACATCTCTTGCTGAACATGCTCATACTCTGGCTCTGTGACAGTGTCTGCACTCAAATATGTTTCTCTCTCTTGAAATGCAGCAGAGTCAAGGATGGAACTGTTGATTCCATGAACTTCAACATTCCTGGCAGTGAGTATAGTCCTTTCCAGAAAGTATCTATCAGAGAGCTGCTGTTTCTGAGCAAGAATTTCAGGATAAATGGCATTGATAAGAGATTCCATAGTTTCTCCACCACAGTGCATATATTCAGGAAGGATGATTTCTCCATCAGTGATTCCAATATGAAGAAGCTGTTGGGCCCAATCATCTAACTCTGGATCCTGTCCAAGACACATGTTCTGTTGAAGATAATAGATATGCATGAATCACCACAAATAAGAATGTGTAAGGGTAGCAGGAACAATCTGTGCTCTTGTGTCATGAGAAATTACAGGAAGGGTCTGCCTGAAATCTCCACTAAATAAGATGGTGATTTCTCCAAATGGCTTGTCAGGTTTGCCTAGCAAGTCACACAAAGAACAATCTACACTTTCTATCACATCATAATGCTGAGATCCAGCCTCATCCCAAATGATCAAAGAGGTTTGCTGTAGAAGTTGATGAATAAGATCATTCTTTTTAATGCCACAAATGCTTTGCTCATGACATGAAACAGGAATTTTGAAGCAGGAATGGGCTGTATGACCACCAGGAAGCAGAAGAGAGGCAAGACCAGTGGAAGCAACACAAAGAACAATTCCTCCTGTTGCATGAACACCAGCAGCAATGAGTTTGGCCAGATAGGTTTTGCCACATCCTCCACCACTATGGAGAAAGAAAGCAGATCCATTGAAGTTAAGGGCACTATTCATCACTGCATTGTAAAGGGCACTTTGCTCAGCATTCAAAGTTGGAATTCCTCTGTCAACATGATCTTGCTGTTCCTGCCTATCATATGCTAGCTGCTCATTGATCAACTGATTTCCTTGCTGACATCCCCAGTCTGCTTGTGGTCTGGGTAGAGTTGGAAAGTCTGTTGCTGGAGTTTTGCCATGCTTTTTGAGATCCTGGTGTATGAGATAGAGGCCATAATCATAGATTTGCTCTTGAATGGGCTCTAAAATATGGAAATTACGAATAAGCTTGTGACATAAGTCATCACAAAGATGTTCTTTGGATGCTTTCTATAAGTGATAAGAGTCCACAGGATTACACTAAGTGAGAATGATGATGAACAGACAACATAGTTGATAGCCCATAGCAAAATGAGCAGCCTCTTCAAGACATAACAGCCATTCTCTATCATCTTCTAAAAGACCATGAGCATGACAGGCTTCCTTGAAGGAGTCATGAAGAATACCATTTACAGTACAGAGATGTTCATAAGATGTAGCACCTATAAAAGTAAAGCATAAGTATTTGGCTTGATTGTATTCAGATAAGATGATAAATACCTTTGATTACAGTGAGCAAAAGACGCAAATAAAAGGCATCACCAGCAGAGACAAGGATTGTATACATGCATCCAATGGCCTTGTATCTTTGACATACTTTCCAAACTGCTTGGCCTTTGTTCCAAACAAACTTCTTAGGGAAATCTTGATAAAGACAATCATAAGCACCAGCAGCAATGAGAACAGGATCTTGATTGGCTTTGAATCATCCAAGCAAATGAGTGTCCTTGGCATTATCCACTACATCACCAATTTGAGCATTGGGATTAAAAACCACCAGCTGCTGATTTGGAAGATGAACAGGCAGATGATATACAGCTGGCCATTCCATATGCATTTCAAACTCAAAGATATTGTGGCAAGCTTGAGTGGAGGAGATGTATCTTGCATCTAGATAGGTGGTAATCTCATTCTCATTTCCAGCCTGGACAGTAGCATGATCAGGACCTTTGTAGATGTACTTGTGGATGTACTTGACAGCTTTGATGGAATCACAGACCTCCAGATTGATGTGACAACCAAACTCCACCAACAGCCATTTGGAATGAGGAACTACATGCTGATTGTTGAAGACATTTTGCTGCTTTTGGACAGTTCTGCCATTGTCAGGGCAAGCATAGTCAGGATATCCATCCTCTTTGATGATGGTTTGGGGAGCAAAGGCCTTAGGGAATCGCTTTGTACACACATTGTTCTCAATACATCTATTTGGAGAGCAAAAACAGCAGAGTGGAGTTATGGGTAAAGATCTGGATCAGGGAGTTGTGCAGAAATAATGGCATCCACTTGTTCAACAGTTCTAATCTTGTCCTGCTCTTCTAAAAAGATAAGAAGATGCATGTGAGGAAGACCACATTTTTGATATTCAATGGTGTACACCAAGCCAGCCACTTTTCCAAAGTATCCATCACAAATCTTTTTGAGCAATGCCTGTTGTTTTGCATGAAAAACATGTGTGACAATATCAGGTCTGTCCACAGCTATTTGACCTAAATACAAAATTATTAGTTTGTTTCAACAACAACAAATGATTTGAGAATTACTAACCAGGTAAAAGATTTTAAGTAATTTCTGGCCAACTTCCATTTGCAGTCATGGTAAGAAATAGATCTGGCTTTCTGTATTCTCAACAAATGGCCAAAGAGTCCTGAAGCAACTGTTGCATGTAGTGAGTCCCTCCCTTGTGAGTGGATGGAAGAATGACACAACCAACTTCATTAAGATTTGAATCATGATCCTATCCCAAACAATCACATAATCCTTGATAGAGATCTGCCCTAAGCTTTCTCTGATTATTGGCCACCCATGTAAGATTGCATTGATCAATAGAGGTCCAAGCATCACAGACCAGCTGCTAAAAAAGTCTTCCACCCTTGAAAAGATTGGAAGGCTCTATGTTTTCAGGGCATACATGAAGCCTGTAGGCATACCAAAGGATTTGAGTAATCTTTTTAGAGTGATGTGGACAGCCATTTTGCTGCTGCTGCAAGGGAATGTCCAAATCCCAACCTTCTTGCCCCTTTGGAAAGAGTAGAACATAGTGGAGAGGAAGATAGGATGGATGAAGGTTGCTAATATGATGTAGACCTCCACCTTGAAGACAAACCACAATATCACACTTGACATCCACATGTGCAGAGGGATCTTCAGGAACAATAGCAGCTATCTCATTTACAGTAGGTAGATTATACCTTCTGACATCAGTCCTCTGTTGCAGATGAATCCACATGCTAACATCAGTATGCTCCTCTGGTGGTTTAGCCTATGTTGTTTTATAAGCAAGAAATATCATTTACAAAAAGAAAATCACATACTCACATAACCTCATAGGCATGTTTATAAAGAGGAGCATAAGGATTATGATTTCTGATCATTTCATGCAAATCCAAAAGTATGGCACCATTCAGTTGAGGATTGTATTGGACCCATCTATCAGTGGCCTCCATTGGATCATAGATGTAAAGTTGTGCATAGGATGGTTGATGCTCTTCAGGTGGTATAAGAGCACCCATAAAATGATATAGTGCACCATGAATGTAAAAAAATATAGGACTAGCTCCTTGGATTGCTTCACCCATTTCAACATCCAGAGAAGTAAATGCCAAAGCATTGTTGTACTGACAGATTCTCTTTTTAACTCTGAATGGTCTTGTGGATCATCAAAGAGCTGTTGCAAAGTATGTGGCCAGGATTGTATCTTAGGAAGTATGACCTGGCCTTGAAGACAACACATTCCAAACCTAGGATTTCTAAGACTGGAATTGGACAG
>JBBPKX010000589.1:0-14026 GCA_038089435.1 Boletus austroedulis | reverse complement strand
TTTATATACTCTACACTACAAGGCAGTGCTTGGTCCGTGCTACTGAGGCTATCCTGAGCTACTATAGCTATTGGTACATGAGGCAGAAAGGGCTGTGAAGCATCCATATTGCTATAGGATAAGATATAACAGTGCCTCCTCTATGAGGCTGTTCTAAGATCAACATGATGTAGCTGCAAGGCAAACCCTGTACCTGGCTGTGCTATCCTGTGCATCCTGTGCAATGCTGTGTGCAGTGCCTGCTGCATGAGGTATGTGAGTCAGAGTGACCAAGAGTGACTCCTACTGACTTTGGTATGACTCGGTATGACTCGTTGTGACTCGATCGAGGTCATGACTCGGTATGACTCGATGTGACTTGTTATGACTTGTTATGACTTGTGATGACTTGTGAGACTCTGTGGCTGTGCTGTGGCTATGACCCGCAACCAAGAATGATGGAAAAATGAAATGTACACCCATCTTAGGGATTCGTTACAGGCACTGTTTTTGTGGGTTAAACATATGGAGGCTAAGTCAGAGCAGGTTAATGGGCCTATGTTGAAGGAGAAACATTCAAGATTTGAAATGCTTTTCAAGGTTCCAGAGGATGAGAGACTCATAGGTGATGGCTGGTTGGCATCATTTTGTTGAACCTATAGGATCTGGGAACATTGCTGTCATGGAGAGGCTGCATCCATTGATATCACCACAGTTGAAGCCAAGTGTTTATGAGTCTGACACATTCTGTCAAAATTCCCACCTCAAGATCAATGGAACTTTGATGAAACCAGTCTATTTCCACAGTAAGTTAAGATTTCATAATTATTTTTGACAGCAGGATTAAATTTAATGATTTAGCACATCTCCAGACCATGGTCTCACAACCAAACAGATGAGTGGAAAGAAGAAAGATAGGTTCCGCATCACTCTTGGTGTTGCTTGCAATGTAGATGGTAGTGAAAAGCTTGAGCTGTTGTTCATTGGAAAGTCTTGGATGCCCCAGTGCTTTGAGAAGAAATCTGCTGACCAATGGGGACTTTATTACCACAACAATCAAAACGCTTGGATGATGTCAACAATCTTTGAGGAGTAAGTGCTTTGATATTGTAATATTCATGGAATTAAAATTTGTGCCCTCAGATGGCTATGAAAATTTGATCAAAAAATGCATGCTGCAAGCTGGTGGGTATGCCTTTTCATGGACAATTTTTCAGGGCACAACATAGCTTATAAGCCAACAAATGTGCAACTTGAGTTTTTTGAGCCCAACTTGACTCCATTCATGCAACCTTGTGATGCTGGGATCATCTGTTGTCTAAAAGCCCACTATCATCATGAATTTTACCATCGGGCAATTGATCTTGATGATGCTGGTGAGCATGACATCTACAAGGTCAACCTACTCAAGGGAATGATAATGGCAAAGTGTGCTTGGAATGCAATCTCACAAGAAACAATTGCAAATTGTTGGCAGCACACTAGGATCCCACCATAGGTCAAGTTATCATGACAGGTCATATACATTCTTGATCTTTTTTATGTTATGACAGCGACCCAGCCTCTATGTCCATTCACATGGATCCTACTGTATGGGCAATACTACAGGAATTTGCAATGACAGAGATGAGCCTACCCAAGGTTGAAGAACGTCTCAAAAACACTCTCAGGTCACATTACAATGAGGCTGATTGGCAGCCTGCCTTCTATGATGACCTGGCTTCCTTGGCTTGGTCTATACTCTGGGGTTTCCTAGTGAAAGGGCTCAGAGGAGATGCGCTTCAAGCATACTGAGGGAGAAGCTAGGGTTCTGGACAAAAGGCAAGGAAAATACAGGTGAATTAAGATGGGGACTGCACTACTGACAGGGCTTTATATACTCTACACTACGAGGCTGTGCCTGGTCTGTGCTACTGAGACTATTGGTACATGAGGCATGTGAGGCTATGATGAAGGGCTACTGCTATTGGTCTGTTATGACTAGGCCTCTCTTCATGAGGCGTCAGTGAGGCTAAACCTGTACCTGGCTGTGCTAACCTGTGCATTCTGTGCTATTTTGTGCACAGTGCCTGCTGCATGAGGCATGTGAGTCAGAGTGACTGAGAGTAACTCCTACTGACTCTGATGTGATTTGATATGACTATATGAGGGTTCCTGACTCCTCTTGACTTGTTGTGACTTTGTAGTCGCTTCATTGTCTTGGTGATGCATCCTTCAATGTGAGGTTCAAGTCTGACCTTGCATGCACCCTTGAGGCTGCTAAGGAGCTTGTTCTGGTTATGATGTTAGTTGCACACAGAAACAACAAATGAGGCATGCACCAATCCTCCATTCCATTCCTTAATCCAACCCTCCTGCTCTTCTTGCAACATCTCCCAATTGTCTGGTATGACCTCTGTGATGACAAGAATCTTCTTGCGTGCGGCTGTCAACTTTGCATGTGCGATCGTCTTTGGGTCATCTTGTGTGGGTGGCTTGGCGAATGCAAGTATGTCAGAGAATGATGACATGGTGAAGGGGAGATGAGAGTAAAAGAGAAGAAGAGATGTGGATGAGACTTAGCGAAATGTGGATGTGTCGTGATTCAAAGTCTGCAGGTAGCTAAGTCATGTGACTGACTGGGGACAGTCAGTATCTAAGTCCCCCATAGATGTGGGAATCCACAGTTCCCTATGTTTGCAGCCAGTCATTCAGGCCACTTTCTAGTTGTTAATAGTTGTCTTCAAGCATTGTACAAGCAGTCCATTGTGTCCCATGTCTATCCAGTCAAGGTCCACCTTTATCCATACATATCTGTGTTTCCATTTCATCATCCGTGTTATCCATCCATGGTTGGACTCACTGGACAGCATTTTTACCTTGTGGTTGGTGTTTGTTCATCTTATTTAACCTTTTATGAGTTTGTTTGACATTGGGGAACTCAGAGAAAGACTTAGAGATTGAGATTTATCTTATTGTCATCTTATTTCTTTTTAGCTACATTGTGGTGTTAGGATCTGCATTGTAGAAGTCCTGGGAATGCCTGGACTATAAAATCTTGTGTAGAGATCTCTGAATCTCATCTTGTGCTCATCCACCTCGATCCCTCTCATCTCAAGTCTTTTGCCACCTTGTCATCGCCATTTCCTTTGTCATTTTCATATCTGGTCCTCATCCTAGACCAGATAATCTACATTCAAACCAGATCCATTCTGGACTCCTCAATTCATATGCCTGGCATAGTTGAGCCATCCCTTCTCACCTCATTCGACCTGTGTGAACCCCTTGGGACAAGTATCACACTCGCTCCCACCTTCTACCCACTTTTTCCTACTTGACCTCCTGGTCAAGTACCAACCCCATTTATATTTCTTCAACAGCATCTTCAAAACATCAACACTATGATCTCTGCCAAGAAAATCATGCTTGCTGCCCCAGACACTACTATTATTGGATACAAGTGCACCACTGACAGACATATTCTGCATGAAGTCAAGGTCCAGAAGATCAAGGACTGGCTGGAGTGTGAAACCATCTTGCAAGTCCATGGGTTCCTTGAAATCTGTGGAGTAGTTCATATTTTTATTCACAATTTTGCTTCCATCACTTGTCTGCTGGTTGATCTAACATGCAAGGGTGTTCCCTTCAAATAGGGCAATGCTCAACAAGAGGCCATGGCTTGTCTAAAGAATGAAGTCATCCAGTCTTTGGCACTCCACTACTTGAACTACAAGTCCAGTCAAGAGGTTGTCCTTGCCATGGACACCTCAGCCATTGCAGTTGGTTTTATTTTGTCACAAGAAGGTGAGGATGGCAAATGCTATCCAAACTGATTCAGCTCCATTAGTCTCACTGCCATGGAGAGTTGCTACTCACAGGCAGAGCTAGAGCTGTATGGACTATTCTGAGCCCTCTGCTCTGTCCATGTTTTTATTTTTGGAGTTTCTAACCTCATCATAGAGATGGATGCAAAGTACATCAAGGGTATGATCAACAACCCTGACCTACAACTGAACATGACCATCAACTAGTGGATCACTGGAATTCTTTTATTCCATTTTGAACTTTGTCATATTCCCACCAACCAGCATGCAGGTCTGGATAGACTTTCTTGATGTCCTCTATCTGATGATGATCCACCTGAGAATGGAGACTTAGAGGATTGGTTAGACAACTCATATTCCTTCATTATCACACTTCTTAACAAGTGAACCCCTTCCTTTGCCTTGACCAGGTTCTGTACTGGACTTCTTGTGCACAATGCTTCAACTCTGTATGCCTTTCCATTCTCCGATTCCATTATTTCCACATATGAACAACCCCTTTCCCTCCTTACCTACTGTTCCATTTTCTCTGTTTCCTCTCTGGACTTAGACATTACTCCAGCCAAACCTTCCATCCCTAGGTCTGCAAAAGCCTTGGTGAAGGAAGATTGTATCCATCATATCCAGACCTTTCTCAAAACAAAAGAACAACCTGCTGACCTCACAGATACAGAATTCCAAGTGTTCCTCAATTCTACCACAAGATTCTTTATCCTCCATGGCTTGGTTTGGCAATGAGAACTGCATGGTCATCACCAATTGGTAGTGCCAGAGCACCAGAGGTACAGACTGATTAAGGAGGCCCACAACAACCTTGGACACAAGGATGTCTTCACAGTCCAGACCTGGCTCTTACTCCAATTCTGGTGGCTGCTGCTTATTGACAACATCAAATGGTTCATTCAAACCTGTCATGAATGCCAAATACATCAAACTGCTTGCTTCTATATTCTGCTAATGGTTCCAGTTGTGGATGGACTGTTTCACAAAGTCCACCTCAACACCATGCTGATGCCTCAGTCCAGTGGCTACTGCTACTTGGTCTAGGCTTAGTGTGTGCTTACCTCATATCTGGAGTGGTGCATGTTGCACTCTGAGAATGGTACTTCTTTGGCTTCATTTATTTTTGAGGATCTTCTTTGTCATTGGGATCCCATTTCTGTTATTGTTACTGACAATGGATCTTTGTTTATTCAAGCATTAGATGTTCTTGCTGACCAATATGGTATTCACCATATCTGGATATCTCCATACAACTCTCAGGTGAATGGTGTGGTCAAATGGTATCATCATGATGTCCAGGAGGCCATCATCAAAAGTATCCTAGGGGGGGAGTTGCACTGGCATACTGTCATGCACTCCATATTTTGGTCCAAATGTGTTATGATTCTCCAGTCTACCAGACTTTCACCATATTTCATGGTTTACAGCATCGAACCTCTTTTTCCATTTGATATTGCTAAAGCAATCTTTCTTGTCTCTCCTTGTAACGTTTCCCTATTTTTCTATCTATTTTATGACCACTTACTTAGTTTCTACATGCATTTCTCTCTTGTTTGCCCCTTAGCTAAGGGGTTAGTAGACACAGACTTGGAATGAGATCTAGAACAGCCCAGACCAAGGCCTCATGGTGAAACGACCAACTCACTTAAGAGCTAGTATGCTTGAGGAGGGGCATATGCAAGGGCAGAAGTGAGGAGGGAAAACTTCAAAGAGAACAAGACTGGGGTGTCTTGTTGCTCTGAGCCTGTTATTTATACTCTACTGTACATGGCTGTGCTACTAGGGCTATACATGAGCGGGATACACTACTGGTACATGAGGCAAAGCATTGGAAGAGAGACAGACACATTGGAGTGAGGGTATAAGTCGCCATGAGTTGGTATGAGTCGATCTGAGTCATAGGGGCTATTTCGGGGTGACTGTGCTCCTGGGACAGTACCTTGCTGATCATTACCCTGACATGTTCTAGGGTCATGACATCAAGGGTTGGCATAGCCTTGAGCCATGCTGCCTTGGTCTGGGCTGCTCTGGGCCTTGTTCTGAGTCTATGTCTGCTAACTCCTTAGCTAAGGGGCGAACAGCAAGAAATAGGTTAGGAAACTAAATAAGTGGCCATAGAGTGATAGGAAAATAGAGGAAAAATAGGGAAACATTACACTACCCCCTCTCTAAGAGCTGGCATCCTGACAGCCTATTCACTGCAGGGCACTTCACCTTCTGGTCGCTCCTCCAGCCATTCCAGGTGAGCCAAGTAGTGCACAAAGTATGTGCATGCATCACCTGGCATGTCCATATGTGGAGGCCATTGCGAGACCTGGGGGCGATAGTGACTAGATGGGCTGATGTCTGGCCAGTGATAAGGCATGGGCCATACATAGTAGTTGGGGCGCATGGGTGGTAGGGGGTCAGGCAAGGGCATGGCCTGGTCAATCTCTGGCTCAGGCATTGCTCCTGGGAGCCAAAGATGGATGGATTCATCCACAATTTCCCATGGGCCTCTCCAATTTTGATCCATCCAACCAGGATCTATGGGATCCGGCTCCAGTTCAGGGATGCTATCCCCTTCTGAGTCATGGTCTCCCCACATGGAGGCCGTGTTGTGGATGCTATGGCTATCTGAGCCATTGTCCCATATGAACTCCCAACATTTAGCATGGTTTCCTAGGGGGTGGGTATTATCCCATTCATTGTCCCACACAGCATTGGGATCATCGTTTTCCCAATCACCATATGGTTCAGGTTCCTCTATATAAATAGGCAAGCAGAAGCAGAGGCGGCGGAGTTGATCAAGATAGAGGCGGAGTGTTTCGAGAAGGTGTGGCATCAGTGCTGTGAAGTGGTTCATTGCAAGAGCCATGCTCAATCTGCAGTGAAAGCATTGTTATCCCAGGTGCGTCCCTGGGTCAATCATTATGGAAGATCGAGGCAATCAAACAGCATCTGATGTGGGGGCTTCTCCGGTATCGGTGATCTGCAATATTTGAATAGATCAAAGAAGTCAGGGGCAGTAACACATAAGCATCGAGGAGCATTTGGCGAGGCAGTGTAGAAGTCCACGATAGCCTGTGTCACATGTGATAGATGGGACTCTGGTTCCCATGTCCATTCCTTGTCCGAGTAGCCTTTCCAATGCACTAGGAATTGGAGTTGCTTCCGGTACCATCTGCTATCCACTATCTTTTCCACTTCCCATTTGGTTTCTCCTTCCTCAGTGACTAGCACTGGGCTGGGTTTCTGAACTGGCTGCCCATTGAGTTGTTCCTTATATGGCTTTACATGCGAGATGTTTATGACAGGGTGGATTCTCATTGATCTGGGTAAGCACAGCTCTACTGCATTGGTGCCTACCATCTTTAGGATAGCATAGGGGCCGATCCAGCACTCTGTTAGCTTCTTTGATGCGCAGGTGAGGCGAAGGTTCTCTGTAGATAACCAGATCAGATCTCCTTCCTTATATATCGGTGCTTCTGATTTATGCTTATCCGCTTGCTCTTTCATGTGGCATCAAGCCTTTTCCAGATTAATATGTGCTTCTTCCCACACTTTCTTTATATGCTCCAATAGTTCTTCAGTGGCTGGTGCCTTTGAGGTGCATCATTCAAAGCCCATATGTGGTTGATATGTGCACATGAGCGTGAAGGACGAGGTTCTGGTAGAGCTCTGTTGTTTACTGTTATAGGAGAATTGGGCAATGGCTAGCCATTTGCTCCATTTCGATTGCTGTGAGAAACAGAAGAGTCAGAGATATTGTTATAGATCCTGATTGATCTGTTCTGTTTGTCCATCAGTCTGTGGATGGAATGCAGTAGAGAGCTTGGGCATGATCCCTAGCTTCCTGCATATATCTTTCATCACCTGTGATGCAAACTGCGGTCCATGATCTGATGTGATAGTCTGTGGTAGTCCATGGATCTTCCACATGTGGTTTAGATATAACTTAGCGGTCTGTAGGGCAGTAATGGCTTTGTGACAGGAGATGAACTCAACTTCCTTGGAGAATCGATCTATGATTACCAAGATGGAGTCATAGCCCTGGCTAGTTGGCAAGTCCATAATAAAGTCCACCGATACATCTGTCCATGGTTTTTCTGGTATTGGTAGCAGTAGAAGCTTTCCAGCTGGTGGGGCATTGGTCCCTTTGTGCCTAGCACATAGGTCGCATCTGGCAACATAATCTTTTACTTGTGTGGCAAGTCCTGGCCAGGTATAGCTTCTCCAGATTAACTCTAATGATTTCTCCACTCCGGGGTGTCCAGCTATAGGGATATCATGGTGTAGGCGGAGTATCTCTATATGAACTTCTTCATCTTCCAGCATGAAGATCCTTCCTTGTTCGTCCACTAGCAAATCTTCTTGCTCCATATGAACTTTATGCCGTTCTTCTAATTTATGAATTTTAGCTTCTTTTAGTCAGTGTGTCAGATCTTTTATTTTTTTTTTTATTTCTTCATCATCTGTCTCAATTTGTACTGTGTGAATTCGATCAGGGGTTATTATTGTTACTCCTTTATTGTCATCCTCCCTTCCATCTGGGTGATCCTCTCTTCAAGAGAGTGCATCTGGTTTTCCCATTTGGATTCCAGCTTTGTGTACCCATTTAAAGTGGAAGTGGGATAGGTATTGTGCACATCTGGCCTGTCATCTATTAAGGTCCTGCCTCTTCATAAACCATTGAAGATTCACGTGATCATTCCATATCTCGAATTCATGTCGAGCACCTTCCAGATAGTGCCTCCATTGCTCTAAGCTTCATATGACCGATAGCATTTCTTTATCTGCTATGGGGTAGTTTCACTCTTCAGGGGTCATCGAATGTGAGGAGTATGCAGCTGGGTACCATTTTCCATTTATTTCTATAGATAGGACAGCTCCTGTTGCATAGTCCAATGTGTCTGTCTCCAAGCGGAACTGCTTGTCAATGTCCAGGTATGTGAGGATAGGGGTGGTGGTGAACTTCCCTTTTAGTTCATCAAATGCTTTTTGCTGTCATTCTTCCCATTCAAAGGGAATATCCTTTTTAGTGAGATTGTTGAGCAGTTGAGCTACCTGAGCGTAACTGTTGATGAATCTCCTGTAGAAGTTGGTGAGTCCGAGGAAGCTTCAGATGTTCTTTACTTTTGTTGGGGCAGGCCATTCTTTGATGGCTTTCACCTTTTCTTCATCCATTTGAACTCCTGTGGCGGTCATGATCATGCCTAGAAATTCTACTTCCTTTACTCAGAAACTGCACTTTTCAGGTTTTATGAATAGATCGTTCTCTGTGAGTCTAGCGAGAACTTTGAGTACGATCCGATTGTACTCCTTTTGGTCATTGGTCTTGGTGAAGATCATTATATCGTCAATGTATACAATGCATACGTCATCCATATCTGCAAATAGCTCATTCATCATTGTTTGGAACATTGCCAGCGAGTTACAGAGACTGAAGTACATCACAAGAGGTTCAAATGATCCTCTGTGACAGACGAAGGTGGCTTTCCATTTGTCTCCTTCTTTGATTCGGATATTATTGTATCTCCAATGAAGATCCATCTTTGTAAAGAGTTTTGCTTTGCTGAGTTTATTGACAAGTTGAGAGATAAGGGATAATGGGTAGTTATTCTTTATAGTGAACTTGTTGAGGTATCGATAGTCCTGTACCATCCTCTTCCATTCATCCTTCTTTGGCACAAAGAATACTGGTGAGGTTTGGGGCAATTTAGAGGGTCAAATATACCCTTTCGATAACTGATTGTCAATAAAGTCACTAACCTCCTTCTGTTGCACCGGGTCTAGGGGTATTAACCTTTCTTTCTTTGGCGAGAAGTCCAGCTTTAATTCTATAGTGTGATTCCATGGTTTTCTAATTGGCATCCTTTCTGAATCCCTTTTTGAGAAGACATGGAGGTACTTGTGGTATTCTTTCGGCACTAGTTCCTCCGGTGATTTGTTTTTGTCCATGAGGTCTGTGAGTTTCTTGTCTACCTGTTGTCCTTTACACATCTCCACTGCTATGTGGGCTTCTTTTCTCTCTACCTGGTTCAGGTGATGAAGATAGGGGTTTCAACATTCAGCTGGGCATCGCGTCATCTGGACTGTTTGTTTCTCCCAGTCGATCTTGGGGTTGTGGCATTTCAGCCATGTGAATCCAAGGATAACTCTGTTCTTTCCGAGATTGGCTATCTCTGTTCTTATTTTCTCTTTGTGCCTGTTATATTGCATTATGATGTCAGCGAAGTATTTCAGCATTCCAGTGCTGTTTCTTGTTCTGTCTGCATTATACAGCATGATAGGGCACAGCAGGGGTTTAAGGGGAATAAGGTTTTCTTCAGCCCATTTCTGATCTAGGAATGTTACATGCGATCCTGAGTCTAGTAGGGCATGCACAGGGATTTCCACTCCTTTCTCCATGGTTATTGTTATCGGGAGTTCTATCTCCTTTTGGCTTTTCTTGATCTCTGATTTCATTTTGGCAATTGTGGCTAGGTGATGCATGTCAATATCTGTGGGTAGAATGTCTCATGGTTTCTTTTGAACAATTGCTGGCATAGATTCATATCCTTCTGTGATTAAGTTAATAGTTCACTCTAAGCTCCGATCTGCAGCCTGATTGCTCAGTCTGTCAAGACTGCTCAAGCTTTTCCCGAGCTTGAGGGCATTGCCTGAAACAATGCCTTTACTTGTTCCATAGACATTCCTTTGCATACACGCAGGATGTCTTCTTCATCAGTCCACAACATAGCTGGTTCTTTGGCCATTCCGTGGTTCATGCGAGTTCTGGCTCGTATGCAGTTAGGCTTATGTTCTCCTTTCGTCCAAAAACAATCCAAGCATTTCATCGAGGGTTGCCGGCATTCTTTTGCAAAGTGTCTGGCTTTTCCACAGTTAAAACACGTGAATACATGGGCCTTTGTTTTCTTAAACTTCTTCGATACTTGTGCCTTCCCTTTTCGGATCATGGCAGCTTCCTGTTCTTCCTCTGGTTCTTCTTTGTCTGATCCCCTTTCTAGACGATCTACATCCATTGCATAGGGGTCTCTTCAGATGGTAGTTCCGTTATGGATGAAGGATAGGAGTTGCCTTCTTGTTCTGATCACTTGGCATTTTTCCAAGTATTCCAGTGAAGAAATGTAAAGTGGGTTGCACTCGACCAGAAGGTCAAGTAAGAAAAAGTGGTTAGAAGGTGGGAGTGAGTGTGAAACTCGTCCCAAGGGGTTTACACAGGTCGAATAGGTTGAGAAGGGGTGGCTTGACTATGCCAGGCATACAAATCAAGGAATCCAGACTGTGTCCAGTTTGGATGCGGATTATCCGGTCAAGGACGAGGACCAGATACGATGAGGACGACAAGGACGAAAACAACGAAGTGGCGAGAGAGTTCAGATGGGGGTAATTGAGGTGGACGAGCACAAGATGAGATTCAAGATCTCTACACAAGAATTTATAGTCCAGGCATTCCCAGGACTTCTACAATGCGGATCCTAATGCCACAATGTAGCTAAAAAGAAATAAGGCGACAACAAGATAAATCTCAATCTCTAAGTCTTTCCTCAAGTTTCCTGATGCCAAACAAGCTCATAAAAGATTAAATGAGATGAATAAACACCGACCACAAAGTAAAAACACTATCTGGTGAGTCTGACTACGGATGGATAACATGGAGAATCAGATGACAACATGGATACATACAGATAGAGATGGACCTTGACCAGATGGACATGGGACATGATGGACGACTTGAATGACTCTTGAGGACAACCGTTGATGACTGGAAAGTGGTCTGGACAACTGGTTATGACTGTAGGGAACTGTGGTTTCCCACATCTGCAGGGGACTTAGATACTGACTGTCTCCAGTCAATCACGTGACTTGGCTATGTGCAGACCTTGAATTGTGATGCGTCCACATTTCACTAAGTCTCTTCCACCTCGCTCTCTCTACTCTCATCATCTCTTCTCTCTTCAACTCTTATCTCCCCTCCCCATGTCATCATTCTCCAACATACTCGAGTTCACCCAACCACCTGCCAAGGACAATCTGAAGATGAATGCACAAAAGAGGCTGGCAGATGCCAGTGAGAAAGTTTTCATTGTTGTGAAGGTTGCGCCGGATGATATGGAGTCGCTGCACGATGAGCAACAGATGTAGATAAAGGAGTGGAATGGGGCCCTGGTGCGTAACTAACGAGTCGCTTGTTTTCCTTTACTAATTCAACTTGTAGAATGAGCTGCTCGCATGTCTTCGGAAGATGCATCAGCTCAGACTTGAGGCTCGGATGAAGGGGCGCATAGCAGAGGCGATGGAACAGACGAACCCACTGGTGAAGAAGTGGGTAGCAGAGGTGAAGTCTCATCATGAGAAGGCCGAAGAGCATGCACAAGAGGAATGGGAACATGAGGAGCGTGAATGGGAATGGGTCAAGTGCAGACAAATTGAACAGGAAGAACGCAAGCAGGCTGAATAGGATGCAGTGGACGGTGATGAAGTTGAGCATGACGAGGAAGGACTGGCTGATGCGACTGATCCTACAAACAAAAATGACAGTTCGAAGTTAGGTGATACACCGCCCAGTCCACAAACAACAGAAATGGCAATCTCTGGGGACAAATCCAGTGTGTGTAAGCCAACTGCATTCATGCAGGTACCGGCTCGGTTGAAGGTAAGCATTATGATCATGTCAGGAGCAGTGATTGACAGCTAGCAGCGAGGACATGTGGTTGTGGATGACGAGGACGGCGAGGATGAAGATGAGGAATGACCGGCGAAGAAGACCACGAATGGTCCACCAATTGTGACACACAAGGTTCTGTGCACTGCATGTGTAGGTCAAGATGAGCCGTGCTGAGGTCCAGAGAATCGGATGTGCACCCAGTGCGCGAAACTGAAGGCAAAATGCAACAAGTCAAAGGGGCATTCGTGAGGTACGAGGGTCGAAGAGCGAGGGTCGGATGCGAAGGGCAAGGAAAGGGTTCCAGGTAAGCACCATACTAGTCGATGTGCATGTGCTAACATCTCCCAAGCCCATCCAATTCATGTTCATCGATGTGACATGATCATTCTGGATGACATGGATGAAGAAGAAGCAGAGGAAGACACAGCACCAGTGAGAGCAGGGCCGTCCAAACTGGCAGCCAAGCAACCTGTCGCCACCAAGGTCATCGAAGCTGGCATGTGTGCAGTCAAATGGCTCAAATCAAAGATCCAGAAGACACAGGCTCAGATCAAGGCAGTAGAGGCGGAGGCTGTGGATCTGGAAGTGGAAGTCACAGACCAAATAACGGATCTGGTGACTATCAAGGCTGTGTTGGGGATGTAGGGAGAGTGGTCCAAATCATGTAGATAGTCATATCGTTGTGTACTTGGAATCCAATTGTGTGTCCATGTTTGATCTGGTGGATCCCTAAGGAAGAAAAATTGCAATAAGAAAAATGTAAGGAGTGTATGAGTGAGTAATGAAGGGAAACGACACCGTGTTGCAAGTTACCACTCGTCTTGTTTTCTTCGAACTGCTTTCTGCAACTTCCGTACATGGATCCCAAGATGGCCAATACCAGATAGCACAGATGCATACCGGATATCAAGAAATAAAATGGCAAAAGGGGCACATGTCTCATTCATGCATTTGAAACATAATGTGTAAATAGTGAGTTTGTTGAGACATAAGAGGGGTGAAAATACGTATGGTTATTTGGTTTTTATCGTTTGTATGTTTGTCTTTCAGTTTAGTAGTGGTTCTTTGTTTTATGTTTTTAGATGCAGATAGAATGAGATGAAGGAGATGGCTAATGTGATACGATTGTCTGTTTTGTTGTTTTTCAGTCACGTTAGAAATATAGAGACACCGGACGAAACTCAGGATGGAGATGGATGCACCAGACTAAACCTGGGATGAAACAGACTTTATACAATGGAATTTGGGATTGAGTGGCGCGTAATGTAGACAGTAGGTGGACGGATGAGGCGTGTATGAGCACTTAACAAATAGCTGTGAAATGAACGTTAGTGAGTCCAGTATGTGTAACAAATCCCTAAGATGGGTGTACATTTCATTTTTCCATCATTCTTGGTTGCGGGTCACAGCCACAGCACAGCCACAGAGTCTCACAAGTCATCACAAGTCATAACGAGTCATAATGAGTCACATCGAGTCATACCGAGTCATGACCTCGATCGAGTCACAACGAGTCATACCGAGTCATACCGGAGTCAGTAGGAGTCACTCTTGGTCACTCTGACTCACATGCCTCATGCAGCAGGCACTG
>JBBPKX010000585.1:0-14113 GCA_038089435.1 Boletus austroedulis | reverse complement strand
TTAGCGTTCCGGCGCTGTTCCTTGTGCCATCCGCGTTATAGAGGATGATGGGACGTGGTAGTGGTTTTAATGGTATCCTGTTCTCTTCGGCCCATTTCTGGTCTATGAACGTTACGTGTGAGCCCGAGTCTAATAAGGCTTTAACGGGGGCCTCTTTTCCGTTTTCGGTATAGATGATGATCAGTAGCTCGATCTCTCTTTTCTTTATTAATGCTTCATTCATTTTGGCTGCGATAGTAGCGAGGTGTCGCATGTCGATATCTGTGGGTTTTATACGACGGGGGTTTTCATGAATGATAGCGGGTATAGCTTCATATCCTTCCAAGATTAATGTTATTGTGCGTGCATCTGAGCTTCTTTCGGCAGAGTGGTCGCTCAGCTCCTCCAGACTGCTCAAGCTTTTTCCAAGCTCGAGAGCATGGACTGAAAGAGAGCTCTGACCTGCTCCATCGTCATTTCTTTACATGCGCGGGGAATATCTTCATCATCGTCCCACATGGTAGCTGCTTGGGTGCTCATGGTTCATGTAGATCGAACTTTGGTCCTGATGCAATTGGGTTTATGTTTTCCTTGGGTCCAGGAACAATCTGGGCACTTCGTAGACAATTGTCGGCATTCTTTTGCAAAATGCCTGGGCTTTCTGCAATTAAAGCACGTGCTGATTTTTGCTTGTGTCTTTTTATATCCTTTTCCTATGCGGGCTTTTCCTTTTCTGATCATGGCTACTTCCTGTTCATCCTCGAGTTCCGGTTCTTCTTCTTCCATCTCTAGACAATCTACGTCCATTGCAAAGGGGTCCTGTCTAGTGGTTGTCCCGTTATGGATGAAGGAAAGGAGCTGTCTTCTCGTTCCGATAACTCTACATTTTTCCAGATAGTCCGGTACTGACGCCGGTCTGGGTCCTTCCATGAGGATGTGGTTAATAATCTTCTGATCAACGTTCTTTTCGATTATAGAGATAAGATGCAACGTGTCCATTCCCATTTGGGGTTCATACTCCATAAACTTGATGATCCAGTCATCTATCGGCATCTTTCCCTGTTTTAGTGATTGCAATTTCACTCTAGCCCATTCTTATTGATTTACAGATCTAAAGAGGGCTTCGATCTCCGTTACTAGGGTGGCCCAAGTGTAGGTTCCTCCCTGCAAGATGAGATCTAACTTCATTCATGCAAAGCCTCTGGCCTTTTGTCCTTCTAACCGAGATAGGACCGCGATCATGGCCTTTTGGCTTGCCAGTGGAAACACTGTGGCATTTTCATGTAACCAGGATTGGATTTTCGTCCACCATTCCTCAAACTTGGATCAAGATCTGTTATATGATCTGGGGTCTACAAAAGCTTTGCTAAGCTTAGGTACTATGGTGGGATTTGCTGCTGATAATGCCTGCAGGGCGGTGATTTGAGTAGTTGCTTGGTTAATCTGATTTTCTAATGCGGCGATAGTCGCTGCTTGCCTCCTTGTAGTGGTAGTGCTAAGATTGAGCGCAGCCTGTGTGTCATCATGTCTTTCCGTGAGATGGTCGAATAGGTTAAGGAGGTCATTGGCTAATGTGGCATTGATCTGTATCACCTGAAGATTGGCTACAAAGGCCTGGCAATCAAAGGGATGACTCATCGCTGTCTATGGGAAATGGGGTGGCGTGTCTAATGGGTCTTGGCGTATATGGAGTTTGATTTGAGATCTGATCGTCCAATTCCCGTAAATGGGTAAGTGTTCTCTCGGCTATATCCTGAGTCCTTCTTGCTGCCCTAGCGGCTAGAGTTCTTTCTCTGGCAAGAATGTAACGATGACGAAAGGCTCTTCTCCTTTCAGCTGGGGATTGTCCAATGGTGTGTCTTGGTGCGTTCTCTATCTGCGAGTTCCTTGGTATGGGTCCTTGATATGGCCCTTCGTCTGAATCTGTATCTTTGGGTTCTTCCCTTACTACTTCCGCTACTTGTGGTTCCTGTGCTTCTTCAATCAAGTGCGGGTGCGCTTCTTCAATTACACGTTCTTCTCTTAGTGGGATCGGGATAGGCTCTTCCACTATTTGGTATTGCACATATAACAACCTAATATGGATAATAATGACGAGGTTGCCTAAGTGTCGAGCGGGGTCGAAGAGGAGTAATGATATCATGAGCAAGAGGCTCGTGAGAGCAAAACCAATGGGAGTAAGGAGCAGGATGAGGAGGATGGGGTGTAGGAGCTCTCTCTCTAATTCGTATTCGCTCCTGGATGTTTGCACACGCTGCATGAACTTGTTCTCTGAGTTCGTTTGCTCTGGCAGCATTCCGGTCTCTCTCCTCAGCAAGGTGTATCCCCTCCTGAATAAGATCGTTAATCTCCCGTTGTAACCTCTCTCTAGTCACACGTCTAAGTTTGCTTGCCTCAGTTGTCGATCCACGACGACTCTGGTTCGTGACACGTGACCAATCTACCGGTTCATTGAGAAGCGGGGCTGGGCAGTCAGGGGTAGAGGGGCAGTAAGGTGGTGTGCCTTCTTCGTGCTGGAATGGGACTATGATATCCCCGTATAGGTCTTCTTCATTCTTGACTAATGTGGATGGCGCGTCGTCCAGGCCTAGGGTGCTTCTGTCCCTGGCAGTTCTTAAACCTTCGTCTAAACTAGTACAGTAGTCAGATAATCCTTCCGACTCTTCCAATCTCCTTTCGGCTACTTCTCTTTCTTCCAGTTCTGAATCCGGGTAGAGTAGCTGTAATGGGCTTCTTGAGCTCCTGGTGTGATTCCCCTATGGATAAGGCGAAATGCTGTTACTTTACCTGTAGGTCCTCTTCGTCCTCTACTTTTAACTCTACTGGCCAATCCGGTACGAGATCTTCAAGGGTTACGGTTGACGGTCCGGCCCTTGCTACTGGATCTGGGAATCCTCTGACTCCAGCGAGAGAGTATTCGAGAAGTTCTTCGACACGGTAGTACAACACTTGACTGTGTTCAGTACTCCAGATGAGCGTAACTGAGGTGTCTACTGGTTAACCCTGGGTTCCTTTAGTCGACATGTGTTCCTCCAGCGGGTAGCTAATCTGGCGGGTAAAGGTCAGTCTTGTTCTAATGAAATGACCTAACTTACTTAAGAGCTGGACACTTGAGAAGGGGCGTTCGAGCAGATAGATGAGTGAGGGAAATATTGAAGGAGAACAAGACTGGGGCCTTGTCTCACTTCGAGCCTGGTATTTATACTCTACTGTACATGGCTGTGCCTGGTCCATGCTAGCGAGGCTATACTACGTTAAATATGCTATTGGTACATGAGGCGAAGCACCGGGGCAGAGGTGCATGGGTTGGGATGAGGGGCAAGTCATCGCGTATCCGATAGGAGTCAGTTCGAGTCATAGGGGCTATTTATGGATAGGTGTGTGCTGGCAGCATACAGCCACGCATAGCCTCCATGAGTCATTCCGGGGTGATGACATCAAGGGTGGCGTAGCCTTTAGCCATGCATCCTTGGTCTGGACTGGTCAAGGCTCGTCCTCAAGTCCCTGTCTGCTAATCCCTTAGCTAAGTGCCATACAGGAGAGAAAATAGGAAGGAAACTAAATAAGAGTCCGTTAAGTATCGGATAACTTGTAGGAAATTGAGGAAACGTTACACATTAGTGCTCATGATGGTAATAATGTCAGATACTTCTGTCCACATTCGAAGGGTTCTTTGGTCAGATTCTTAGTAAAGATATCTGCCAACTGTTGGTTAGAGGGAACATAAAAGATCTCTACCTCTTTAAGCTCAACAGCCTCCCATATAGTGTTTGGAGATACAAACATGTTTCATCTGTCCTTCTTGAGCAGGATTTGAAGCAAGAAAGATAGCTTCCTGGTTGTTAACACACAGGGAAATTGTGGGAAGTGGGAATGTCAGTTTCTCAAAGAGATTGTGAATCCATTGGATTTGTTTGGTGCATTCTGTCATCCCACAATACTCTGCTTCAATGGAGGAAAGTTGAACTCTCTTCTGGCATTTCAATAACCAGGATACAATCTTGTTAGCCAAGAAGATAGAGTAACTGGTGGTGGATTGAGAAGTCTCAATATCTCCAGCCCAATCAGTGTCAGAGTAAGCAATGAACCCATTATTAGGCCCATCTCCAGTATATCTCAAGCACAATGAAGTAGTATGTACAAGATAGCACACAATATACAGCATCTTCTGCAAATGTTTCTCAGAGAGATTAGCAGAGAACTGGGACATTTTGATCACTGCATAAGCAAGATCTGGTCTTGTTCCAAGCATTATATAGAGAAGTGAACCAATAACTGATTGGTACTTCTGCTTTAGAACAGGAGATGGTGTGTTAGCATTGGATCTCAATTGGTAACCAGCAGGTAGAGGAGTAGAAACTGGTTTACAGTTTGTTTGACCAAAGCATTCAACAACCTTGATGGTATATGAGACTTGATCTAATTTCAGAGAACGTTTCTTGCAATCTCTGGTAATCCTCATTCCTAGATATTCAGTAACCTTGCCTAAGTCACAAGATTTCCAACATTTCATGAAGTGTTTCTTGTAGTTGAGGACTAGAGCTTTGTCACTACCTAAAAATAAAGCATCATCAACATAAAAGACAAGAATTATCAAATGCTTTCCATCACATTTGATATACACTCCTGGATCAGCCAGGGTCCTCTTGAATCCCATTTCAAGGAGTGAAGCATTGAAAGCCTTATTCCACTGTAGAGTGGTCTGCTTCAAGCTGTAGATGGCCTTTCCAAGTCGACAAACCTTGTTCTCTTGACCTTTTACTATAAAATATTCAGGTTGAACCAAGTAGAGGTCTTCCTCAAGTTCGCTGAATAAAAATGCCATTTTGACATCAAGAGCATGCATCTCCCAATCCTCTAGTGATGCTAATGCAAGGAGTAAGTGAACAGTTTCAAACCTGGTTACTAGAGAAAAAGTCTTCTCATAGTCTATACTGAAGACTTGAGTAAAGCCTTTTGCTACAAAGTATGTCTTCTTGCAGCCATCGCTTTTAACTGCATATATCCATCTTCCCTTGATGGGTTCATGACCTTTAGGTAAGTTACATAAAGTCCAAATCTTTCATTCTAGTAAGAACTTGTATTCTTCTTCCATCACTGTTCTCCATGCTTGTTGCTCATCAGGGGACATTCGGAGTACATCATGATATGTCTTTGGTAATTTCTCCATGATGGCAGCATGTAAGTGGTATCGCATCCACTGAGAACTATAAAGATCACTCATATCTTCATCATTAGTAGGATGTGGAGTAGCATCAGCAGACAGCATTCCTTGTCCCTGTCATGTACCGTGTCAACCCCTGTTCCGACCATCTCTGACCAGCCCCATTGAACTCCGGTCTCCTCCATTGGATCCTCCACCAGGAGTTCCATTCCAGCCCTTCGACCCATCCAGACTTGCTACGGAGATTCCTCCACCCTCCAGACTTTCGTTTATAGTATTTCTCCTTTTGTTCTAGATCCGTTCTCGTCACCTTTCCGTCTTCTGTCACATAGCCTTCTGGACATTCGGTATATTCTGTCTTCCGACCCTCTTGCTTATTCAGGCTATGTTGTCGGTTTGTACATTCTCCGTTCCATCTTACAAACCCTATGTACATTGCCCTTCCTCCTTAGTCATCTCCAGTCCAGACTTACTCCGGACGCCATAGGACTTTGTATATAAACCTCCGTATTTCCTCCTGTATTCTTTAGTTCGAATATTGTATGTCATTGTATGTCATTGTATGCCATTATATGTCACTATATGCCCCTTCTCTGGACTTGAAGTCCCCTCAAACATCTCCTCTTCTCCCTCATCTCCGAAATACGAGGATTGAATACTGGCAAGGGCGCGACACATAAGTCCTGCACCAATGTCCTCACCCCCTCCGCTCTGTTCTAGTTCGACCCTCCGGACCTATGATCTCCAGCTCGACCAATTCCAGACTTCATTCGCAAGTCCTGGAAATAGCCCCTATTCTCCGGACCTCCATCAGACTTAAGCCCAGGAGAAGGAGATGCAGCCTCTGACAGTCCCTGTCTCAGAGTAGAATCAGATGACTGCATTCCTTGACAAGTAGATTCATCCTCAATTCACTCTTCCTGAATGAGATCCACATCCATATTAATGTCTTGCTCTATTTCAAGTGGTGGTCTCTTACTATAAGCATTGTCATGCAAGATGTGAGGCCTAGGAACTCATTGAGTTCTCCTCTCCACAAGTGGAGGATGGGTTGTAGTTTGTTCTTCCATGGTGCACCTATTCTGATGTGGCAGGGCATGGAAGGTAGGAAGTGGCTCATGATTTTGTCATGGAGGTTGCCAATTCACAGGAGTAAAGTGAGGAGGAGTTGGAAGAGGAGGAAGACAATAGCATTTCCATTGAGGCATGTTGTCTTGGTCTTGTAGATTATTCTCTTTATCCAGCCAATGTCCCATTGGTCTATTTTCTCTCTTCATTTGTAATTTCAGCAGGGAAGGAGACCGTGGTGGTGGAGAAGATATGCAAGAAGTCCTCTCTAGTGATGGACGAAAGAGTCCAAAATCAGAAGATGATGAAGATGAAGGTGAAGGTAATTGATGAGGTTCTTGTGACTCTCATGGTCTCCAAGCCAGTGAGCTTTGAGAGCAATCAGAAGGGGTAGCCAGTAAGCCTCTTGGTTCAGGTGCATGTTGACCAAGGATAGGAGCATTGACCATAATATGACATTCAAGTGGAGGGTCCAGATTCCATTTATCTTGGTCATCAGTCATTACAGATGCAGAGTCGTGTTCTGATGCAGCATCTTCTGATATAGCAGTCTGTCTGTCGATTCCATCACTTCTGGAACAACTTTGGAAGTGAATTTTGTCAAATGTAGCATGTGTAGAAATAAAGACCTGATGTCTGGATTGAGACCAGAATTGCCAACCTTTCATGTTGGGTTCATATCCAATGAAGGTCATCTCCTCTACTTTGGCAGACAGTTTGTCTTTACACATCTCCAGAGATATAAAGACATAGGCAAAGCAGCCAAACACCCAGAAATAGGAGACATCCAGTTTCTTCCCAGAGTATAACTCTATGGGAGATTTCCAATGATGATGACACATAAGCTGCCTGTTGTAAATATGAAGAGAAGTCTCTAGGGCATCTTGCCAGAAGATCCTAGGAAGGTAGGCATATAAGTGCAATGCCTCAGCTTTTTCCATAATAGTTCAATTGAATCTCTCTGCTTGTCCATTCTGTTGTGGAGTATGAGGAACGGATGTCTGGTGTATGATACCACAATTGTGAAGGAACACCTGAAAAACCAGACATGTATTCCCCACCTCAATCAGAGCAAATAGAGGTAACACAAGAACCAGACTGATTCTCAAGCCAGGTAACCTAAGCACAAAAGGCATCAAGGGTGCCAGCCTTCTCCCAAAGAAAAGGCAGGAGAGCAAAGCCAGAAAAATTGTCAACCAAAGTGAAAACATAGCAAGCACAATGTCACAACTCAACCGGAAAAGGTTCCATGAGATCTGAATGCAAGAGAGCAAGAGGCTGAGTAGACCAATGATCAGAAAGACTGAAAGGGCAATCAACCATCTTACCCTCACTACAGCCCTTACAGACCAGAGTGGTTAGAGGGATAACAATGTCAGGGTAGCCAAAGGCATGGCCTGACAAATGTCTCAACACATTCTTGGAACAATGTCCCATATATTGGTGCCACAAAGAGAAATCATCTTAGTGTGACAAAGTTGCCAGCATAGCAATCCAACCAGAGTGATCAGTGGACCGAAACCAGTGCAGATTGTTGTCCAGAAATGAGGCTACAGCCCAGATTACCAGACATCCATGCTTGTTCCAGATCAGCATTTTCTTCTGCATGATCTCACACTGAAACTTTCAGAGATTTAGTGTGGAAACCAATAACAATTGGTGTGCTGCCTTCAGCACATACCAAACTCATTCTAGGACTAAAGGTGAAAGTCCCTTAGGATGTGCAATAACTTTCCCTGGTCCATGCATCAGGACTCCTGTGCCATTAGCAACAGAAGCAGAGTGTGTTCCTTGTTCAAGATGTACAAAATCATCTAAGTATGGAGTGATATGATTAGTACATCCACTGTCAATCATCCAATGAGAACAAGTGGCATTTGAGTTTCCTCCTACCATGTAATAGCCAGAAACATCAACATCAAATTCAGCTACATCATTATCATATACATCAGGAAGGGTAACATATTTTACAGGCTGTGGAGCGATAGGAACCAACAGGTCTTGGACAAAATTGCCTGGCATAGTATGGCTTGATGCAAGTCCTCTGATGGTGATGACCCATTTCTTGGCCTTCTTTGACTGTTTAGACTTCCCTTGAGAGACCCCACCTGGATCTGCAACGTCCCAAGCCTCTTCCTTAGAAAGACATGTGGCAGACTCAAAACAACTAGTAGGAAGGCCCAGCCATATCAACTGTATCCATTCCATCATCCTCTCCTCCCCATCCTGCATGCATGACTGTAGAGTTGAAATCTTCAAAATCGACCTCCATCATTTCTTGACAATGGATATCTATCTCAAAGTCAGCATCCTCCATC
This sequence comes from Boletus austroedulis, assembly GCA_038089435.1. Lineage (NCBI taxonomy): Eukaryota > Fungi > Basidiomycota > Agaricomycetes > Boletales > Boletaceae > Boletus > Boletus austroedulis. Next base: position 5,584 of record JBBPKX010000585.1, on the reverse strand, counting down.
TTCATTTGATCAGGAGGTAGGTCATAGAGGGAAGGGAATGATGGTTCTTCAACCACAGCATGAGCAACAGCTTGGTGAGCTTTTGCCTTACCCTTTCTTTTGTGATCAGAAGCAGACCTGTATTGTTCATGCTGCTCTTGTTGTTGTTGGAAATACTCTCTCAGGCCTTAAGGAGGACCATCACGCCCTCAGTGATTATGCTGACCTCTAGACAGTCCAGCAGCCAGTTGTTGGAGCTAGTGCTGTTGGCCTTGTTGGCCTCTCCATCTGTTACCAGATGGGGGTCCACCTTGGATGATGTTAGTTCAATGTGCTTGAGAGAAAGGTCCTGCTTGAACTTCTGAGATGCAGGAGAAAAGGGGGTGGATCTTCAAGTGATGTATGTTGACTTCTCATAGGATTGCTTGCTGGATGGTAGTAACAGTAAAGTTGGTAGGATTGGTGGTGTGGATCACAGTGGAGTGAAGGGGGTCAAAATCATCTGGGAGCTGCACGAGAAGAATCATGGCCTTCAGTTCTTTGGATAAATGAAGACCAGAGTTATAAGCACTTTGGAAGTGCTGCTGTAAAGATGTAATGTCCTCAGCAATATGGTTATGCCAGATATGGGTGCGCAATGCTTTATTGAAGTAAAAGAACTGTTTAGAGATTCCTTTAGAAGAAAAATGGTTGGAGAGCATTGTCCAAAACACATGAGTCATACTCTGATAAAGAGTGACAGGTGCTGTTTGTGTTCCGCCCTGATAAGTAGTCCAGGTAGTGGAAGCAGAGGTCGCAAGGACATCATTCATCATGATGGTTAAAAAGCCAAGCAACTTTTAATCGGTGGTCTTCCAATCATCATCATTGGAGATATTCTGGGTGTTAGCCCAGGTGCTGTCTATATAAGGTCCTGCTCCAATAGATGTAAGAATGGAGCAAATTCTCACAGACCAAATTGGGTAGTTCTCCAGTCCTTTGAGAATTGGGACATGGCTAAGGATGGAACCTTTGATCCTATATTCAGTTGCTTTGGGTACAGTGGTTGCTATTTCTAAATACAAATTTCATCAGTCAACTTTTTATAGGCAAAAGTGTACCTCCTTCTTTGATCAAGATTCTCCAACTTAATAGCCAGGCCAATCACCCATAAAACAAATAAAGACTATTGTATTAGTACAAATGGTTCCTCTTTCTTCTTCAGTTCTTCCCTTGAATTGCTGCTTGTCTCCTGGGTCTAGGGCAGTCTATGTTGCCCATTAAAGCATCCAGGTAGACCTGCTGTTCAGCATCATGTTGGGCAGTAAGATACTGCTCTTGGAGTCTCGTCAGATGGTGGATAGCAGCATCTTCTTGCCAACATCTTTGTTGCTCAGTATCAAACCAGCAATTCCAGAAGCATTGCAAGGAAGCAGGTGGATTCCAATTTCTATGAGGGTCAAACCAGAAGTTAAAGGGGTACTCCCAGTTAGGAAATAATAAGTCCACAAGAAGACTATGTGGACAAAGGTCCAGATCAAAACTATGATGTAGTTCATGCATAAATATTGGAGAAAAGAAATCTCATTGTAGAATCTCATATTCCTAAAAATGGACCAAAGCATCTGGCATAGTATTGTAAGTCTCAGAGGGAAAAGTCCAACTGGCACCAGAATATGCTGAGAAAAGTGATTCATCCATAGAATAAAGAAAAGAACAAGCTAAGTTAGACTCATTGAGGGTACCAGCCTTGATGGAAGTGATCCTAATAGGGATCACAACCCAATTGGAATTTGGGTCTCTTACCTGCAGCATGACATCAGTCTGCTGCAGAAAAGAAGCTTGTCCTTCCCTCTCAAGATTGTCATAATGAAGAGGACTGATCTCAGCAGGATCTTCAGGGATCAGATGAATGTCTGGGAATTCTGCAAGGTGTCTGACCAAGAGAGTTGGATGAGAAAGAGAGATGATGTCCAACAACTTGTACCATTCAACTTGTTCAAAACAATCCTAGACTTCTAGGGCAGTTTGTGCATTCCTCAAGTTCCAGAGTACTTGGCCATAGAGGTTCTCCATGTAGCAGATCATGAGGAAGGGAGTAGGTAGGAGGAGGAGATGGAGAAGGAGGGGAAGTATTGATGGGAAGTTCAAGATGATGAGCTAATGATGATTTGGACATAGATATCTGAGAATCTCCTTCTACAGGAATTAAACCTGAAGGGGTTTGGATGGTAGTTTCATTGTCCAAGTTGTTGTCAAGGTAGATAAAGTCAGAACCTGACCATCATAGTTCACAGTGATTTGTAAAATGACTGCAGTGCTTTCCTTCTTCCAAGTGTTGTTTGCACTCAGGGCAAACGTAATGGAAGTGGAAACCTTGGGGATTCTGGTCCTGTAGGCAGTTGGTAATATGACCTTCAGGAGGGCAAGGCCATGTCCTATATATTCTTTCTCCTTGTAAAATGGGAACAACCTCAGCAGATGGTACCTGAGGTCTCTCTGGATGAAACTGGGTAGAGGATGATGGTGTGGGAGTTGGGCTGGATGGTCTCACCTCAGAAGGTGGTGGTGCTGCACAAACCTGATTAGGTGTGCAGAAAAGAGCAAACTGCAAGATGTAATTGTTTCTGTCAGCAGCCATATAAGCACCAATGAATGTGAAAAAACCATCCAAGACCAAAAAGGAGCAGGCTATGTAAGCCATTAAGAAGACAAAGAAATTGTTAATGGCAAGGGTAGGAGTAGCGAAAACAAGAGATTGAAAAATCCCTTGGAGGCAGCATATAACTTTGAGGAAAAGCTGTACAAGCCTAGACTCCATAGCACCAAGTGTGAGGGAGATTGGGAAGACATCAAATATATGTCTGGCCTCAATAGTCCTCAGAGCTCATAACCTAAAGAGATGTGCTAGTCTCTTTCTCTTCTTGGTGGCTAGCCAAGGGAATGCTGAAGAACAGGTAGGTTGGCTGGAAGGACTTTTGGAAGTCCACTAGTCCTGGCCAACAGAAGGGGGGTCTAGGGGAGTGATAGGTTTACCCTAAAAGGGACTCTGCAAAGTGGGTGAGTGCTCTAAAGGACTCTGGGACATTACCTAGCGATCAGGATGAGTAGGAAAGAAGTCCAGAGTTTGTCATTCATAGTCTGGAATTCCAGATGTCAGTAAAGGCAGTATGGAAAGCATTAAGACAGTAGAGAAACAGTAGAAATGGTATATGGTGACAGTGACAGTGTTCAGACAGTGATGTGGTGGTTGTGAGCTAATGGTAAGCTGTGTTGATAATCCTAATTACATCACTTTATAGTCCAGGCATACCTGAGACTAGTGTATATGTACATGTATAAGACACAGTCCATCAGTGATAATGTAAGGTAAAGTAAGTCCAGTCTAATGAGAAAGAGGTCCAGTATAGATGGGTGTGTACCAGACTACCGGATTACAACTGGACTATGACTAGACTAGAAAACTGGTCAACTAGTCCATATCAGACTTAAGCAAGGTGAATGTAGATGAATGGAATCAAATGTAGTTGTCCAAAAATAAGGAAAAAGAGGAGATATAACTGTAGAGACATACCCAGCTCTACATTCACAGTGGACTTGAATACTGACTGTCCCCAGTCAGGTCACATGACTGTGGGGAACAAACTGAAAATCTCTGATCAACAAACTTGCAGCTTGGTTCCTTGTTGCCTCCATCCATCTCTCTTTCTACCACCCCAACATGTCATGTTCCAGTTTCAAAGCCACATCAACCAAATCTGTGTCATGAACGATGAGGACATGAACATCTGAGGTGTAGTGCAACGTAAATTTCATGGAGTGACTGACAAGCTTGAGGCAGTAGCAAGGATAACACCGGATGACAAACTGGAATTGGTGGAGGAACAACAGATGTGGATAAGTGTCAAGTCTGGTCCTCCGGGCTCAAGTCCAGTAGAGGAGAACGAAAGGGACAGAGGTGTTGACTAGGGTCAACCAAAGGTATGGAGACAGAGATACAAAGATATGCAGGGGTGAGGACGTTAGCACAGGATGTATGTGTCATGCCCTTGTCAAGTCCCGTGTCCTTGTATTTAGAGTAGAGAGTATGAACAGAGAACAGAGGCTAAGTCAGACTTGAACTAGGAGGTGACTTATTTGATATTCAAACTAAAGTACAATGGAAAAACTACAGGAGTTTATATACTAATGTCCAGTGACAACTCTGGACCAGAAACTACTAGGGTCAAAGGTTAAGCGAGGACTATGTACACAGAGATGAATAAGTTGGAGGGTGAAGAATATCAGAATACCAACTAGCTGACTAAAAGTGTAATACAGACTTATGAAGTTGAACTAGAACAAAAGGAGAGAATATAAACAGTGCTGTCCAGAGTGCCCAACTCTGATGAAGTCTGGAACTCTAAGACCATGGTGATGTCTGGAAGACTGGAGAAGACCAGAATTAGACTTTGCAGAAATCAGGGATATAACAGTATCTCCCTCTTAGGGCCAAGCCCTTGAGGCCCAAATAACCCCTGAGTGGAAGTGTGGACCTCCATGTGGATGCACTTATCCACAAAGTGGAGATCACGTGACTTCATTGATCAACAGATCAATTTGAACTCCAAAATTTTCCCAGTATAAAGATAGCCATGTTTCCAGCTTCTATCCTTAAGCACCAATCACCATCATGTCCAATTCAATTGAAAACATCCGCAACTGGCCAGATGCTTGGCTTGCCAAGTGCAAAGACAACAATAACATATTGTGGGGCACTAAGGCCTTGGAGCACTGGAGATGCTTGAAGGTGCACAAGGAGGAAGAGGAGTGGAAGAGGCATGAGGCAGAGGAGGCGAAGTGCAAGGCTGAGGAAGAGGTGCATTGAAAGGCAGAGGAGGAGTGTCATCAACAAGAGGTGGAGGTGGAGGTTTGCTGGAAGATAAGTCTGGGTTTCCAGAGTTAGTGATGAGCTGACCAGTTTGTAGGTGGTGGAAATCCAGGTGCAACAAGGCATTGACAAGGGCAAGGGGAAGATGCCCCCAAAATGCCAATGATGTGAAGTCCGGGGCTTTGAGTGTAGACTTGGCCCTAGAAAGCTGACTTCGTGTGTGGAGTGTCAAGACACAAAGGCAAAGTGTGAGCAGCCTGGGATGGAGCAAACAGAGAAGTGGAGGAGACACATGGACAGCAAGGCAGAACTCTCAAAGAAGAAGAAGAAGAAGACGTCAACGTCAGAGAAATCAGAGGAGTCAGAGAGAGGTCTGGAGGGTGTTGACTGGACAGAGATTGCCTGGAATGCCCTCAAGATCACAGAGGAAATCTGGGATGCCTTGAGGGCATAGGTGAGGCACACTGACCACCAAAATGCTCTTCTCAAGTGTTTGGTAGAGCTTAAGGCAGAGGAGATATATGGTTCCAACAAGGACAAGGACATGGAGGAGGGTGAGGAAGTGGAGGTGGGTGCAGAGCTAGTGGAGCTAGCTAGTAAGGAAGTGGAGATGGGCATGGAGGAGGACAGAGAAGGAGAAGAGGAAGTGAAGTAAGAGAAAGAAAATAGTTCTGTAAATAGTTGATTCTAAATGTCAAAACATGAGTCAAACAAGAACAGAAACAGGAACAGAGAGAAAAAAAAGGAACTGAAGGT
>JBBPKX010000583.1:0-14126 GCA_038089435.1 Boletus austroedulis | reverse complement strand
GAGGTGTTGGAAGAGGAGGAGCTCGATATCGTTTCCACTGTGGCATGTCGTCATGGTCATGAAGGTTATTCTCTTCATCCAGCCAATGACCCATCAGTCTATTTTCTCTCTTTGCTCTCATTCTAGGAGGCAAAGGAGACCGTGGTGGCAGAGAAGGTACACAAGGTGTCCTCTGTGGGGATGGTTGAAAAAGACCAAAATTGGAAGATGATGATGAAGAACTAGATGATTCACAAGGTTGATGCAAGTCTCATGGTCTCCAAGCTGGAGGGCTTTGGGAGCAATTGGAAGGTGTAGCCTGTGATCTTCTTGGTTGTGGTGCATGTTCAAGAGTAGGTGCATCGACTATAATGTGACATTCAGGTGGAGGGTCCAGATTCCTATGGTCCTGGTCACTAGTTGTGGATGCAGTATCATGGTCAGTCACAGCGTCTTGTGGTATAGCAGTCTGTTTGTCAATTCCATCACTTCTGGAACAGGAGTGGAAATGAGCTTCATCAAATGTGATGCATGTGGAAAGAAAGACCCAGTGTCTGGATTGAGACCAGAACTGCCAACCTTTCGTGTTGGGTTCATATCCAATGAAGGTCATCTCCTCAGCTTTAGCAGACAGTTTGTCCTTTCTCATCTCCAGAGATATAAAGATGTAGGCAGAGCAGCCAAACACTCAAAAATATAAGACATCCAGTATCTTCCCAGAGTATAACTCAATGGGAGTTCTCCACTGATGATGATGCATGGGCTGCCTGTTGTATACATGAAGAGAAGTCTCCAGGGCATCTTGCCAGAAGATCCTGGGTAGGCAGGCATGCAAGTGTAAAGCCTCAGCTTTTTCCATGATAGTTCGATTGAACCTCTCTGCACATCCATTCTGCTGTGGAGTATGAGGAACAGACATCTGGTGTGTGATACCGTGATCATGAAGGAATGCCCGAAAGTCCAGAGACATGTACTCCCCACCTTGATCAGAGTGAACAGAGGTGACATGAGAACCAGATTGATTCTCAAGCCAGGCAACCTGTGCATGAAAGGCAGCAAGGGTACCAGCCTTCTCCCAAAGAAAGGACAGGAGAGCAAAGCCAGAGTAGTCATCAACAAGAGTGAAAACATACCAAGCATGAGAACGCGACTCAACCAGAAAAGGTCCCATTAAATCAGAGTGAAGGAGGGCAAGGGGTTGAGATGACTGATGATCAGAAAGACCGAAGGGCTGATCAACCATCTTACCTTCACTACAGCCTTTGCAAACTGGAGTGGACTGAGGGATAACAATGTCAGGGCAACTGGAAGTATGGCCTGACAAATGTCTCAACACATTCTTGGAGGAGTGACCCATGTGTTGGTGCCACAAAGAGAAGTCAGAATCCTGTGACAAAGTCGCTAACATGACAACCTGACTGGAGTTATCAGCGGACAGAAACCAGTGCAGATTGTTGTCTGGAAATGAGGCTATAGCCCAGATTACCAGACGTCCATGTCTGTCCCAGATCAGCATTTCTCTATTCAAAATCTCACACCGAAAACCTTGTAAAGTCAGTGTGGGTACCAATAATAGTCGGTGTGTTGCCTTGGGTGCATACCAAACTCATTCAAGGACTAAAGGAGAAAGTCCCTCAGGGTGTGCAATGACTTTCCCTGGTCCATGCATGAGAACTTCAGTGCCATTGGCAACAGAAGCTTTGCATGTTCCTCATTTGAGGTGCACAAAATTGTCTAGATAAGGAGTGATATGATCAGTGCATCCACTGTCAATCATCTAGTAAGAACGAGTGGTTTTAACAGTACTTCCTACCATGTAACAGCCAGAAACATTGACATTGTATTCAGCAACATCATCACCATATACATTGGGAAGAGTAATATACTTAATAGGCTGTGGAGCTATAGTAACTGGAAGGTCTCAAGCAAAAGTGCCTGGCATAGTGTGGCTTGACACAAGTCCTCCAATGGTGATGACCCGTTTCTTGGCCTTCTTTGATCATTTCAACTTTGTCCCTGAGACCCCACCTGGATCCGCAACATTCCAAGTCTCTTCATAAGGATGTGCAGCAGGTTCGAAACTGCTGGTGAGAGGGTCCTGCCATATCTGGCATATCCATATCATTATCTTCTTCTCCCCAACCTGCATGTGCAACTGTAGAGTCGAAGTCATTGAAATCAACCTCCATCATTTGATGATGATGGGTATCTATTGTGAAGTCAGCATCGTCTAGCTCCATTTGATCAGGAGATAGATTGTTGAGGGATGGGAACATTGGTTCCCCGACCACAGTATTCACAACGGCTTGATGAGCCTTTGCTTTTCCCTTCCCTTTGTGATCAGGAGCAGGCCTGTGTTGTTCACACTGTTTCTGACGCTGTTGGTAATACTCTCTTGGGCCATGAGGGGGACCACCACATCCACAGTGATTGCACTGACCTCTAGACAGTCCAGCAGCTGGTTGTTGGGACTGGTGTTGCTGGCCAGATTGGCCTCTCCATCTGTTGGTAGATGGAGGTCCACCTTGGATGATGTTGGTCCGGTGTACCTGAGAGGAAGGTCCCACTTGGACTTCAAAGATGCAGGAGGAAAGGGGGCAAATTTTCAAGTGGTGAATGTCAACTTCCTGTAGTATCACTTGCTGAATGGTAGTGACAGTGAAGTTGGTAGGGTTGGTAGTATGGATGATGGTGGAACAGAGGGGATCAAAGTCATTGGGCAGCTGTGCAAGAAGCATCATGGCCTTCAATTCTTCAGAGAGATGAAGACCAGAGTTATAAGCACTTTGGAAGTGCTGCTGTAAAGATGTAATGTCCTTGGCAATGTGGTTATGCTGGATGTGTGTGCATAGAGCTTTGTTAAAGTAATAAAACTGCCTGGAAATTCCTTTTGAGGAAAAACAATCAGAGAGTGTCATCCAAAAGGCATGTGCCATGCTATGAAAGAGAGTAACTGTAACGTTTCTCTATTTTTCTATCTATTTTCTGACACTTAATGGACACTTATTTAGTTTCTTTTCTATTTTCTCTAATGTTTGCCTCTTAGCTAAGGGGTTAGCAGACACGGACTCAGGGATGGGTCTTGTCCAGTCTAGACCAAGGATGTACGGCTCAAGGCTATGTGCACCCTTGACATCATGACCCCGGATCGACTCATAGAGGCTATGCGTGGCTGTATGCTGCCAGCGCACACCCTTCCCGAAATAGCCCCTATGACTCAGATTGACTCAGGATGACTCCACATGACACGTCCCCCCTGTCCTAACTCATACATCTCTGCCCCGATGCTTTGCCTCATGTACCAATAGCATAAACCTCATAGTATAGCCTCGCTAGCATGGACCAGGCACAGCCTTGTACAGTAGAGTATAAATACCAGGCTCGAAGCAAGGCAAGACCCCCAGTCTTGTTCTCCTTCAATATTTCCCTCTCTCACCTACCGCTTGACTGCCCACCTCAAGCGTCCAGCTCTTAAGTGAGTTAGGTCATTTCATTAGAACAAGACTGACCATTTACCTGCCGGACTAGCTACCCGCCAGAAGATCACAAGTTGACTAAAGGAACTCGAGTTAACCAGTAGGATCCCCATAATGAATCATCTGGTGTACTGAACACACTCTAGTGTTGTACTACCGCATAGAAGACTCACTTGAATACTCCCTTGCCGGAACAAGAGGTTTCCTGGACCCCATCGCCAGAGCTGGACCGTCTATGGTCACACTAGAAGACCTAGTACCGGATTGGCCAGTGGAGTTAAAGGTTGAAGACGAAGAGGACCTACAGGTAAAGTAACAGCATTCTGCCTTATCCATAGGGGAATCGCATCGGAGCTCACAAAGCCCACCAATAGCTACTCTACCCAGATTCAGAACCGGAGGAAAGAGAAGTAGCCGAAAGGAGATCGGAAGAGTCGGACGAGTTATCTGACTACTGTACTAGTTTAGATGAAGGGTTACACACAGCCAGGGAAAGAAGCACCCTCAGCCCGGATGATGTGCTGTCCACATTAGTAGAAAACGAAGCGGACCTCGAAGGGGACATCGTCATCCCTTTTGAGCATGAAGTCGGAACACCACCTTACTGCCCCTTGACCCCTGATCGCCCAGCCCCGCTTCTCGCGAAACCAGTAGACTGGACTAGGGTCACCAACATCAGACGTCGTGGATCGACAACTGAGGCAAGTGGACTTTGACTTGCGACTAGAGAGAGGTTGCAATGGGAGATCAACCATCTTATTCAGGAGGGGATACACCTTGCTGAGAAGAGAGACTGGAATGCCGCTAGAGCAGCAGAGCTCAGGGAACGAGTCCACGTGGCACGTGCAGACATCCAGGAGAGAATACATATTAGAGAGAGACCTCCTACCCCCGGCCCTCCTCATCCTGCTCCTTACCCCCATTGGTTTTGCCCTCATGAGCCTCTTGCTCGTGATATCATTACTCCTCTCCGACCCCGCTCGACACTTAGGCGCCCTCGTCGCTACCTTCCATATTAGAATACTATATGTGCAATATGAAATAGTGGAAGGAGACCCAATCCCGATCAGATCAAGAGAGGAAGTGCGTGTAATTGAAGAAGCGCTGCTGCATCTTATTGAAGCGGAACAGGAACGCCAGGAAGAGGCTGAAAGAAGAGAGAACCCCAAGAGTTCAGACTCCGACATGCCACCATATCAAGGACCCATACCCAGGGATGAAGAAATCGAGAGTGCACCTCAATACACTATTGGGCAATCCCCTGCAGAAAGAAGAAGAGCCTTTAGGCACTGCTATATCCTCGCCAGAGAAAGAACTCTAGCAGAAAGAGCAGCAAGAAGAACTCAGGAGGCAGCAGACTGAATGCTGACTCATCTCCAAGAGTTAGATGATCAAATCACCGAACAAACTCCATATAGACCGAGACCACCGCCGAGAAACCAAGTTCTCTTTATAGAAGGAAGTGATGAGTCATCCCTTTGATCGCCAGGCTTTCATAGCCAATCTCCAAGCAATCCAGATTAATGCCACCCTAGCCAATGACCTCCTTAATCTATTCGACCATCTTATGGAACAACATGATGATGCACAGGCTGCGCTCAACCTTAGTAATACTACAACATGGAGACAGGCAGCCACTATCGCCACTTTGGAGAATCAGATAAACCAAGCAACTACTCAAATCACCGCCCTGCAGGCGTTATCAGCAGCAAACCCCACCATGGCACCAAAGCTTAGCAAAGCTTTTGTAGACCCCGGATCATATAATGGATCTCGATCCAAATTTGAGGAATGGTGGACAAAAATCCAATCATGGTTACATGAAAACGCCACAGTGTTTCTGCCAGCAAGCCAAAAGGCCATTATCACTGTCCTATTGCGATTGGAAGGACAAAAGGCCGGAGGCTTTGCTTGGACAAAGTTGGATCTCATATCACAAGGAGGAACCTATACTTGGGCCACCCTCGTAACGGAGATCGAAGCCCTCTTTAGATCTGTGAATCAACAGGAATGGGCTAGAGCGAAGCTGCAAGCTCTGAAACAGGAAAAGATGCCAATAGATGACTGGATCATCAAGTTTATGGAATATGAACCCCAAATGGGAATGGATACATTGCATCTTATCTCCATTATCGAAAAGAACATTGATCAGAAGATCATCAACCGAATCCTTATGGAAGGACCTAGACCGGCAACTGTACCGGAGTATTTGGAGAAGTGCCAAATCATCGGAACAAGAAGGCAACTCCTATCTTTCATCCATAACGGGACCACCGCTAGACAGGACCCCTTTGCCATGGACGTAGATCATATAGAGATGGAGGAAGATGAGGAAGAATCCGACGATGACAAAAGAGCGGCCACCATGATCTGAAAAGGAAAAGCCCGTGCAGGGAAAGGATTTAAGAAAACACGAGCCAAAACCAGCGTATGCTTTAATTGCGGAAAACCTGGACACTTTGCGAAGGAATGCCGACAAGCCTCGACGAAATACCTGGACTGTTCCTGGAGTCAAGGAAAACATAAACCCAATTGTATCAGGATCAAGGTTCGTACTACCTGAACCATGAATATGGAAGGAGCCACCACGTGGGAAGAAGACGAAGACATTCCCCGTGCCTGTAAAGGAATGTCAATGGAACAGGTTAGAGCGTTATTCCAATCCATGCCCTCGAGCTCAGGAAAAGCTTGAGCAGTCTGGAGGAACTGAGCGACCACTCTGCCAAAAGAAGCTCAGATGCACGAACCATAGCCCTCGAAAATGATGGATACGAATCTATGCCAGCCATTATTCAGGAAAAGCCCCATAGCCTACGGCCTACGGATATAGACATGTGGTACCTCGCCACTATAGCCAAAGAAATGAAAGAAGAACCGATTAAGAAAAGAGAGATCAAACTACCGATCATGATATATATGGAAAATGAAAGTAATTCATCAGTTAAAGCCCTCCTAGATTCTGGATCTCACGTAACGTTCATAGACCAGAAATGGGCAGAAGAAAATCAAATACCGCTGAAGCCACTATCCAGACCCATAATCCTCTATAATGCCGACAGAACGAAGAACAGCGCCGGAACACTGAAGTTCTATGCCCACGTCATAATGGAGTATAATGGACACCGAGAGGAGATGAAGGCCGAGATAGCCAACCTCGGAAAAAATAAAGTAATCCTCGGTTTCATGTGGCTGAAGCACCATAACCCAGAAATAGATTGGAAAAAGCAGACAGTATGGATGACGAGATGCCCAACTGAATACCGAAACCCGTTCCTACATCAGCTAAACTTAATCAAAAAAGAAGACGCTCAGACCCTCGCAGAGATGCGAAAGGGACAGCAAGTTGACAAGAAGCTTGTGGAGCTAATGGATAAGAACAAAACACCAGAGGAACTAGTACCTAAAAAATACCACAAGTACCTCCACATGTTCTCAAAGAAGGAATTCGAAAGGATACCGATACGAAAACCATGGGATCATGCTATAGAGTTAAAAGTGGACTTTGTGCCAAAGAAAGGAAGGTTGATACCCCTTGATCCCATACAACAGAAAGAGGTTAGCGATTTCATAGATGACCAACTCGCAAAAGGGTATATCTGACCCTCCAAATCGCCTCAGACCTCGCCCGTATTCTTTGTACCAAAGAAAGATGGAAGAAAACGAATGGTGCAGGACTACAGGTACCTGAACGAGCACACCATAAAGAACAATTACCCCTTACCCCTTATATCCCAACTCATCGATAAATTAGCCAGAGCTAAACTCTTCACGAAGATGGATCTTCGATGGGGATATAATAATATTCAAGTCAAGGAAGGAGACGAATGGAAAGCCGCATTCATATGCCACAGAGGTTCATTTGAACCCCTGGTAATGTATTTCGGACTATGCAACTCCCCAGCAACATTTCAAATGATGATGAACAAGCTATTTGCTGACATGGAGGATGTATGTGTTGTCTACATTGATGACATCATGATCTTCACGAAAACCGATAACCAAAAGGAGCACAATCAGATCGTACTTAAAGTGCTTGCACAACTTGTGGAGAACGATCTATTCATAAAACCAGAAAAGTGCTACTTCCGAGTAAAACAAGTAGAGTTCCTTGGAATGATCATCACCTCCAGTGGAATACAGATGGACGAAGAAAAGGTGAAAGCCATTAAAGAATGGCCAGTGCCAACCAAAGTAAGGAATATCAGAAGCTTCCTAGGACTAGCCAACTTCTATTGAAGATTCATAGAGGGATATGTGCAAGTTGCACGACCCCTTAATGATCTAACCAAGAAAGATATACCTTTTGAGTGGACTGAACGCCAGCAGAAGGCCTTCGATGAGCTAAAGAAAAGATTTACCACCGCTCCCATTCTCACCTACCCTGATATAGATAAACGCTTCCATCTAGAAATGGACGCATCGGATTTCACAACCGGGGCAGTGCTATCTATAGAAAAGGATGAAAAATGGCACCCTGTCACCTACTCTTCACACTCCATGACCCCCGAAGAACGAAACTACCCCATAGCAGATAAAGAAATGCTCTTGGTAATCAGGAGTCTAGAGCAATGGCATCACTACCTAGAAGGAGCCAGAGAGGAATTCAAGATATGGAATGATCACACAAACCTCCAATGGTTCATGAAGAGGCAGGACCTCAATAGAAGGCAGGCACGATGGGCACAGTATCTATTGCGCTTCCGCTTCAAATGAGTGCACAAATCAGGAACACAGATGGGCAAACCCGATGCCCTATCCAGGAGAGAAGATCACTCAGATGGAAAAGAGGAGGATAATAAAGGAATAACTGTTATACTGCCAGAAAATATTCGCACCATACACTTAGAAACGGACGACGAAGAAATAACCCAGAAAATTAAGAACCTCATACATAGATTAAAAGAGACCGAAGTATGAGACCTTGAGAAAAGATATGAAGTCCATATGGAGCAAGAAGATTTGCTAGTGGACAAAGAAGGAAGGATCTTCATACCGGATGACGAAGAACTCCAAATGGAGATACTACGTGTACATCATGACACCCCCATAGCAGGCCATCCAGGAGGAGAAAAGACGCTAGAACTGATAAAAAGGAGCTACACATGGCCAGGACTGCCGACGAAAGTAAAAGACTACATCGCCAGATGTGACCTATGTGCTCGTCATAAAGGAGCTAATGCCCCACCAGCCAGAAAGCTACTACCACTCCCTATACCTGATAAGCCATGGAATGATATCTCCGCTGACTTCATAACAGACTTACCCAAGAGTCAAGGGCTAGATGCCATCTTGGTAGTCATAGATCGATTCTCAAAAGAAGTCGAATTCATCCCATGTAAGAAAACCGCCACTGCACTACAGACCGCACGCCTTTATCTAGATCATGTCTGGAAGGCACACAGACTCCCATGCACTATAACAACGGACCACAGACCGCAATTCGCATCGCAGGTGATGACGGATTTATGCCAGAGATTAGGAATCAAATCCAAACTCTCCACCATGTTTCACCTGCAAACGGATGGGCAAACAGAGCGAATCAATTGAGATCTACAGCAGTATCTCCGACTCTTCTGTTTCTCCCAGCAGTCGCATTGGACTGAATGGCTAGCCATCGCACAATTCTCATACAACAGTAAAGCTCAGGCTTCGACAGGAACGTCGCCCTTCAGCATAACGCATACCTATCAACCAAGGATGGGCTTTGAATGGTGTGCAATGAAAGCACCCGTGGCTGAAGAACTATCGGAGCACATAAAGAAGGTTTGGGACCAAACACAGGAGAATCTAGCGAAAGCTCAGCGCCATATGAAAGAACAAGCGGACCGTCATAGATCTGACATCCCACCTCATCAGGTCAGAGACCAGGTGTGGTTATCCATGGAAAATCTGAAATTGACCTGAGCATCAAAGAAGCTCACGGAACAATGGATCGGCCCATACACCATCGTCCGCCTAGCTGGACCTAATGCAGTAGAACTGCACCTTCCCCGATCCATGCATATCCACCCCACGGTCAATGTATCACGCATAAAACCCTATAAGGAACAACTCCCCAGACAAACCGTGACAGAACCCAGACTGGTACTGGTTACTGAGGAAAGGGAAAATGAATGGGAAGTCGAGAAAGTAGTTGATAGTCGATGGGTTAGGAACCGACTCCAATTCCTGGTGCATTGGAAGGGATACGGAGATGAGGAATGTACTTGGGAACCAAAGGCCAACCTTGAGCACACAAAGCAGGCTATCACGGACTTCTATAAAAGGTTGCCAAGCGCCCCATGCAAGCTTCGTGTGGTAATTCCTGACTTCTTTAATTTATTTAAGCATTGCGGATCACCCATACCAGAAAAACCACCGCATCAGCTTCCCTTTGATCACCTCGATCATCCATGACTAAGCTGATTGCCCTAGGGGTGCGCCTGGGTTACCAACGCTCTTATTGTTGATCGAGCCTTGCTCTCACAATGGACCACATCCACACTCGCCTTGCTCACATCCGCCTTGCTCTCTCCCACCTCCACCTCCGCTCCCCTATTTATATTTTGCCGCTGCCTCTACCAGAAAATGAAAACACCACGGAAGACCCCGATGCAGTCTGGGACAACGAATGGGATCCCACACACCCCCTGGGTAATCATGTGGAACACTGGATATTCCTTTGGGATAATGGCACTGATGCCCACAGCATCCCAAACACCGCGTTGGTTTGGGAGGATGCTGAGGAAGAGCAGGAACCTGTGCCAGATCTGGAAAGCATCCCGGATCCAGACAATCCACGCTGGACACTGGACAATTGGCCTGGGCCTTGGGAATTGGCACAGGAGCTGATGTCCCTATGGCTTCCCAGCACCATGCCGACGCCCAAGACCGACGTGGCCATACCGATCCCGGATCCTCTGCCCCCTGTCCGTCCCAACCACTATCTATGGCCAGCGCCCTATCATTGGCCAGACATTGGCCCCTCGACTCAGTACCGCCCACAGCTCACCCATTGGCCCATGTACATGGACATGCCTTCGGAGCAGTGCAGTTATTTCGCGTGGTACCTGGCTCACATCACGTGGCCTGATGAATCGCCGGAGGGTGAATGATTGGCTGTCAGGATGTCAGCTCATAGGGAGGGGGTAGTGTAACGTTTCTCTATTTTTCTATCTATTTTCCGACACTTAACGGACACTTATTTAGTTTCTTTTCTATTTTCTCTAATGTTCGCCTCTTAGCTAAGGGGTTAGCAGACACGGACTCAGGGATGGGTCTCGTCCAGTCTAGACCAAGGACACACAGCTCAAGGCTATGTGCACCCTTGACATCATGACCCCAGATCAACTCATAGAGGCTATGCGTGGCTGTACACTGCCAGCGCACACCCTTCCCGAAATAGCCCCTATGACTCGGATTGACTCAGGATGACTCCGCATGACGCGTCCCCCCTGTCCTAACTTGTACGTCTCTGCCCTGATACTTTGCCTCATGTACCAATAGCATAAACCTCGTAGTATAGCCTTGCTAGCATGGACCAGGCACAGCCTTGTACAGTAGAGTATAAATACCAGGCTCGAAGCAAGGCAAGACCCCCAGTCTTGTTCTCCTTCGATATTTCCCTCTCTCACCTACTGCTCAACTGCCCACCTCAAGCATCCAGCTCTTAAGTGAGTTAGGTCGTTTCAGTAACAGGCACAGCCTATGTACTGCCTTGAAAAGTACTCCACATAGTGGGAGCAGTAGTCGCGAGGACGTCATTGACCGTTATAGTAAGCAAACTGAGAATCTTCTGATCTGTGGTCTTCCAATCATCATCATTGGAGATACCCTGGGTGGTAGCCCAGGTGCCATCAATATAAGGTCCAGGTCCTATAGACATGATTATGGAGTGGACCCTCATAGACCAGATGGGGTAGTTCTCAGGTCCTTTCAAGATGAAGATCCTGCTAAGGATTGAATCCTCAATCTTGTATTCGGAGGCTTTGGGAATGGTAGTGGCCATTTCTAGATACAAACTTCATTAGTCAACTTTTCATAGGCAATGGTGTACCTCCTTCTTTGGTCAAGATTCTCCAACTTAATTACCAGCCAATCACCCATTATTTCCAAGAAAAAGACCATTGTATTAATACATATGGTTCCTCCTTCGTCTTCTGTTTTCTCCCCAAATCGCCACTTGTCTTCTGGTATGCAGGCGGTCTAGATTGCCTGTTAATGCGTCCAGGTAGACTTGCCGTTCCGAATCATTTTCAGCAGCTAGATACTGCCTTTGTAACCTCGCCAAGTGGCGGGTGGCAGCATTCTCTTGCCAGCATCTTCATTGCTTGGTATCAAACCAGCGATTCCAGAAGCGCTGTGAGGGAGCAGGCGAATTCCAATTCCTGTGGGGGTCAAACCAAGAAGTCAAAGGGTACTCCCAATTAGCAAATAATGAGTCCAAGAGAAGTCTATGAGGGTCCAAGTCCGGATCATAAGAAAAAAGAGGTTCATGCATATGTATGGGAGAAAAGAAATCTTGACATAATACCTCAAATCCCTGGTAATGAACAAGAGCATCTGGCATAGTATCATAAGTCTCGGTGGGGAAAGCCCAACCAGTGCCAGTATAAGCAGAGAATATAGTCTCATCATTTGAATAAAGGAAAAAGCATGCCAAATTTAGATCGTCATGGATACCAGCCTTGATGGAAGTGATCCTGAAAGGAATCACAATCCGATTGGAATTTGGGTCTCTTACCTGTGGCATAGTATCGTTCTGCTGCAGGAAGGGGGCATGATCTGCTCTCTTGAGATTGTCATAATAGAGAGGACCAATCTCAGCTACATCTTCAGGGATTTGGTAGATATCCAGGAATTCTGCTAAACACCAAACAGGGAGTGTTGGATGTGTCATAGAGAGGACTTCTGACAACTTATACCACTCGACCTGCTCAAAAGAATCCTGGATTTCGAGAGTGTCGGGCATGTTCCTCAAGTTCCAGAGTACTTGGGCATAGATGTTCTCCATTGAGAGGATCATGTGGAGGAGCATATTGGGGAGGAGGAGATGAAGTCAGAGCATAAACTGGTGGAGATGAAGGAGGAGGAGTTTCAACAGGAAGTTTGAGACAATGAGCAAGTGATGATTCAGAAGTAGAAACCTGAGATTCTCCTTTGATAGGTATCAAGCCTGGAGGGGTCTGGACGTGAGTATCATTGTCCAAGTCATTGATATAGATTATCTGGAAACCAAACCGTCGAAGCTCGTGGTGATTAGTCTGTATACCACAGTGCTCTCCTTCTTCCAGATGTTGTTTGCATTTTGGGCAAACATAATGAAAGTGGTGACCTAGGGAGTTCTGCTCTTCCAGACAGTTGATGATATGACCTTCAGGAGGGCAAGGCCATGTCCTAAAAATTCAATCTCCTTGAATAATGGAAACAATCTCAGCAAAAGGTGCACAAGATCTTGGGTTAACCCGGAGAGGTGGTGATGGCATGGGAGTTGGGCTGGATGGTCTTGCCATAGAAGGCAGTGGTGCAGCATGAACCTGAGTGGGTGTGTGGTAAAGTTCAAACTGCAAGATGTAATTGCTTCTGTCAGCAGCTGTGTAAGCACCAATGAATGTGAAAAAACCATCCAAGACCAAAAAAGAACAGGCTATGCAAGCCATTAAGAAGACAAAGAAGTTGTTAATGGCGATGGTAGGAGAAGCAAAAACAAGGGATTGAAAGACCCCTTGGAGGCAGCAAATAACCTCAAGAAACAACTGTACAAGCCTATGCTCCATAGCTCCGAGCATGAGGGAGATGGGGAAGACATCAAAAATATGTCCAGCCTCAATAGTGCTTGGGGCTCATAATCTAAAGAGATGCGCTAATCTCTTTCTCTCCTTGGTGGCTAACCAAGGGAACACTCAAAGATAAAAGAGCGGTAGAGGAAGTATGCAGAGCTTGTAGAGAACTTACAAGTGGAGTAGGCAAGTAAGTGTGTGAAGTAGTGGGCACTGAGGGTACTTGAAGTGCAGGAGGCAAGATAACTTGTTAACCTAAAGAGTGAGATACTCGAGCTCTCTTATATACACTACTAGACTATTTGTCCATGTATGTACTCTATCTATAAAGAGATAGGATGATGAATGATAAGAGATAAGAAAAGTAAGCTAGAATGACACATCAGCCTTATCTACCAATGGCAAATAGATCTCCTATCTATGATGTATGCCATGAGTCAAATGTGATAGTGTAATAGTCTGATAGAATGGACAGTCTAGAGTCTGGGTCTGGAACATGAATGAAAATGGAATAGAATACCCAGATCTCAATAAGTTCTCCACACCAGCACCTTACTTCCTCTACCACTCCTTTTTCATCTATCAAGCATTCCCCTTGGCTAGCCACCAAGGAGATAAAGAGACTTGCACATCTATTTACCTTTTTTGTAGTCACCACCTCAGTCTGTCTGCCCTGCAAATGACTGAGGTGAGCATTCACACACAGTTGAACTAGAACAATTACTTACCAGTACATAGTGATCCCTTTCAGGTGAATATCAATGTAGTCCATCTGCCCTGCAAACGACTGAGTGATCCCTTTCAGAAGTAAGTCCAAAGGATTGGGTAGTTCAGAGTGATACCAGACCAATGATGGCAAACATATGAAACATTGACCCAACTAGGTGCATCCCTTGTGGGATGGCCATTGTGT
>JBBPKX010000581.1:0-14140 GCA_038089435.1 Boletus austroedulis | reverse complement strand
GCCCAAGTGACGGACCCGACCAAGCAAGGCACCGGCGCCGAGCTCCTCTCCATCTTTCTTCAACAACACAGGCACACGTTCACGTCCTCGATCGAGCGCGAACGCCAACGAGGGATGATGGTCAGTCCTGACAAGCGGTCTCGCACCCAAGCACCCAGGTTTGTTCGGTACGTCATCCTGTCCTGCGCCCTCGTGCACCGTTCCTCACTTACTCACGTGCTGCAGCGGTGGCCTGGCAGAACGCATTCAGCACCACATCGCCTGTGCCCAGACGGACGTCGTGCTCTGGCGACGCCAGCTCGAACAAGCACGCACGAGTGGGAGCATGTCGACGTCAGACATGGTGCTTTGCATCTTGCGCGTCCTCGACGTGACCAAAGTGCCCGAACGCGTCCTCCGAGGGCGTCGTACAAGTACAACGGGACCACACGCAGGTCTTGCGCTCTGCCATCTCACGCAGCGACCTGCCCACGCCCATACACGGGGGCTCACGGGCAGCGAATTGACGCTGGGCATGTACGTCGTCCTGTTTCGCTTTGAACCAGCCCATGCGTCGTCGTTCATGTTGGTGCCGCAAGCGTGGTTGATCATGATATCGTCCACCTCTCCCTCGCTGGCACTACTGTACGAAAGATGCCGTATCGAACCACTCGAGGACGGCGACACGCGATCCCAATAAAGCGAAGCGCCAGACAACGAAGATATGCCAAAGCCGTCATTAAATTCAAAGGGCCGTATGCCAACGTCACATCGTCCCATGACTCGTTCACGCGCTCGAAGGTGCTTGTCTAGATTGCGATGATGGTTTAGGCGTCAGGAAACACCAACAGGCAATCCCATCCGAGGGCATCCAAAAAATCAAGCAAACGTGTGGGACTAGGTCCATGTGTCGTGTTGGAAAAACTTGTCGTTCTCATAGGATGTTACCGGGCTTGAAGGCTCGGACGGTAGGTTGGCTGGACCCTTGTTGATCGGGGCCTATCAAGTACCCGGTGTGTAGATGCGCTTGTTTTTGTGCATGCGTTGGATATATACAGTACAATCGATACGTTCATTGCCTTCTTCATGACAAAGGGTTTCTTATACCACGCGACTCAGCCCCACGATCATTGGAGCTGTTCGATCTCAGCGTAAATGGGGGCTATGTATGATGAAGTACTCTGATCCACGTGCATCACACACCATGTCACACGAGGGCTTCGATTCTGATCGAGTGCTGTGAAGTGTGGGTGTGGTTGAGTTTGGGATCAAGGTGGTAACATAACCCTCCGCTGGTTTGCCGATTCATTCTCAAGCCTGTATGCGTCCAAGTGACTCGCTTGCAGGTAAGAGGGGTGATGGACAACATATACTGGTCCAGTCCTCAAACTTACGTACCTCTCCATACCACCACTGTTGGAGCTCACACTGGCGCACTGGTGGGACACCCTCAGCAGGATTTCTGCTGAAGATAACACCAGCCCACAGCCACGGAGACCTTCCATCTCATATCATGACTGGTCCATGCCGTGGATAGCGAGGGTGACTTTGAGCTGATCGGTCACCGGCGTTACAACTACATGAGGTGTAGTTGCAGCCTGTGGTAATAACAATCGCCAACAATGGTAGTGGTGCAGTGATTGTGGTACTCACTATGTGAAGCCACTGAATTTGTACAGGAAGTGCTGCAGATATGACAAAGTAACCAACTAGATCTACAACATCGACTCCGAGTGTCACACCTGGTGTTGAACCTGAGCAAGTGCTTATTTTCGTTCAGCGAGCACATCAAGATCTGGATCAATCATTTCCTTCTTCGAGTGAGATGGCTGCTTTCACATAATCCGGTGTTGTCTAACAATGCTGTATTGGTCCGTTGGATGGTGTTGGACATGACAATAAATACTTAGTCTGTCCTCTACCTTCCAGGAGACCACACACAACCCACCCTCAACTGTTAATTGCATTCAACAGGCCTATCCTCATGTCCTCTGATGTACAGTCTGTCCTGGAACCTCTCATTTTAAACAATGATGCATCCCGTATAGTCACTAATAATTTTTGCCAATATCTTATCTGACACAACAGCAACTGTAGTTGCTTTTATCACCATCGTCGTATATGATTATTGTGAGTGAATCATTTGTGAACCCACTCATTGCTGTTGTAATGCTGTCAAAATGATAGTTCTCACCTTTTCAAGAGAGGTATCCCACCTCATCCCTGCCTCACCTTCGTGTCAATGGCTGATAAACTTCAAAGATAGAGCACATTTGGGTAAGGAGTTGCCCATCATCACCATACCTGATACAGCCCCAATGATTTGCAGTGCAAACCCTGGACCTGGGCTTCCACACTGTTTATTGTGGTGTGTGCTAATGATTTTGGAGTTATACCACCTGTCCTTGAGCGACTATTCTTAGATCCGTTATAGTGGGCTTTTCTGGATCATGTAGGCATATTACCCAATTTTAGCACCTCTTCCAAGTTGATGAATCCTGGATCCATTTGCAAGGGCCACTGCATTTGGTATGTTCCACTCAAGTCAAGGTCCATTAACTCAATCGGTAAATTCGCAGTCAGCAGTGTCTTCCTTCCTGGCCCTCCAGAAGTCTGTTTTCCCCACTCATGTGCTCCATGCACCACTAATGTCTCATTCTGATAGATGCATGTGCTATTTTTAATTTTGAAGTAACCTCACAATCCTGATCATCAAATAGATGTAAGCACAACAAGCTTTGTTGAAGTTCATGATGTAAACATGGGACATGGTATATAATAGGTAAGGTTTTACTTGTAGCAGAAGGTTGGACATTCATACTGTTCCTTTCTGCCACTGATTGTGAGTTGCATTGTGCTCTGACTGTGGTTTCCCCAAGGTTGATCTGAAATTACAGTGGTAATGATCCTGCGTGTTTATGCAATGTGGAATCGATCCAAGATGATCCTTTATATCCTCTTTTTTATCTACATACTCCAAACCATCATTACTATCGTTCTCGATGGACTCGGTGCCAAGGATACTCCCCATGTCTCGGGTAGGCATTGAATTGCTTGCATCACTACTATAGCAAGCCTCACATAGCCTACACCCTTTCCCAGTGACAGTTGCCCATGTTCTGGATTTTTCGTTTTGCGATGATCCAAACACAAACACTAACATTTCACCGCCTCAATGGGGTATCACAGTCCCACGCTTGGTGCTCGGTGTCATGCTGGTCATTTTTGCTGTCGTCCAGACCCTGAAGCAATCATTCGAAATGTACAAAGCAACGAAACAGTGGCAACCCAACCGCTACATGCAAAAACTGGTGCAGGATGGGATTCTTTATTTCATTGTGTATGTCTCCCTCTCACCATGCCTATTCTGACCTTTTTCCTGTGCTCCTGAGAATTCTTTGCACGAATGCTAATGATGAGAATGCATTGTCCTAACTGATAGGAATGTGTTTAACCAATTTTTTGGCATCTTCTACCATGGAGTCCCATCGAACAATACGGTGCTCTTTCTGGAAGGATTCCTACTCACATACCTTTACATCCTCATTCCATGGTTCATCATTAGCATACGAGAGCTATACGACAATGATATACGTGGGCGATTTCATATCGACACTGGGTTCGGCATCCAGTCACGGTCGAATGCCAATCCGGACATGACCATCTCAGGGATAGTATTCATGGACGGAAACCAGGGTGCTAGTGCAGAGGCTGAGGCGAATGATCCGGGGGATGTCGAAATGAGCAGAGCACATGGGTCAAGATTTAATGAGGATATGAGGGGAGAGAGTAGGGTATAAGGGAGAAAGGCTGGAGAATCAGAAAGTTATCTGAGGCGGCTTGTATTATTTATTGGTGGTAGTTCTGCGCGTGGACTACTACGTATGCAAATTCCCTTGCTCTATTGTACTCGAATGAGAAATGCGCCACTGGTGGCATCACCTGCCAATTCTTTTCAGTCTGTTTTCTTGGCCTGGGCCTAAGTATGTCACATGCGTTCATTGGTATCTTGCTGTTGATATGGAGTCAATAGTTTGTCTTGAATGTTACCATCAATGCAACTCGCTGTTCTTACGTGGTCTCCAAGGACGGATCGTGTTAACCAATGGAAAATGCCAACATTGAACTCACTATCAGGAGGGTCTGCGAAAGAATGGATGATAAACACAACCAGTAAGGACACCAGGGGTTCGCTGAGACAAACTAAGTAAGTGACGGTGAGGTAGCTCGAGTTTCGGTCACTCACCTAGAGAGAAGACATGATCGGTTGGAGGGGTGCAATTTTGGCATGTACAGAATCTGACTCTCAGTCTAGTCTTGGCAGTCTAGGCAAACAAGGGACTGGGTGTTCTGAATGCACAACTCGAGAAAAGATGACTTGGTGCTTCTTCACATTGGGCACGTGCTTCATCAGACAGGCCAAAGCACCAGAGCACGCGCGGCCAGTCTGGGTCCAGGAGTCACACCCTGCCGTCTCATGTGCAAACACGCATTGTGCTCGTGAGCGGCGATTACGTCGTATTACTTATAATATTGGAGTTGGTTGGAGACGGTCCACCAGAAAAGCTTGTAGTAATTTATGCTCACTCATGTTAGTGCGACAGCTTTGCGATCGTCAATTAGCCAGTACCATCATAGTCTTGGTCGTAGCACCTTGGCCATATTCCGGATTGCAGCCAGACCCGTCTTGTCATTGTAGACAGTCAGGACTCGCAAACGGGTGATGTAAACGCGAGGTGGGGGTGAATGCGGATACAAGTCCTGTAGGAACTGTAACGACCATTCTGGATCGATGCCGATCATGAGTGGCTGAACGTGACCACAGTCCTTGGCAAACTTTTGATGAGTTCGCGTACTTGCTTGATGCCTGTATGTATGCTCAGCCCAACGAACTAGCAGCGGGGGTGATGCAATTGAATGCATGTCACCTGAGATGTTTTTCTTCATGAGGATGTTGCTAGATCGAAACAGTGGCAAGCCAGGCACTCGGTACTCGAAGGAGACCTACCCGACGTGATAATCGCGAATCAGCGTCTTAGCATTTTCACTCATGTCAGGGCCATGAAAGCCAAGGAAAGAAGTGCTGCCAAACTTGAACGTCGAGTAAAGATGTACAGCGAGAACGCGCCTAATCTGTCCAATCCCGCGTTTATTAGCGTTAGTCAAAGTGACCATGATGGAAAAAAGGACCAAGCCAAGCTGATTCGTTTGGTGATCGGAAGTTGAAGCCACAGCTGTGAAAACGTGCTACGAGCCACCCGAGAGCATCGGCAAGTTTGTCTCTGCGTTCGATGGCAAGGCTGCTGCGAGTCCACTTGGAAGGGAACACAACCCGTTAGAGACTGGGACAAGCACACCCTCGATGTCCAAAGGGCCGTTGAACTACCTTCTCCGTGTCGGTCAAGATAAACCTGTACTCAAAGTACCTCAGAACCGGCCACGCAACCCGTTTGTTGTCTTTGACGTACCAGAGGCGGGGCCGAGCACCCCCTTGACGTCCACAGGGCCGTTGAAGCTTACTTCCAAGTCGTTTGCGCACCCTTCCCGTACAGATCAAGGTAAACCACCCCAAGTACTCAAACTACCTGGGTTTCTTCCTGTCAAGTCATTGCTCAAGACCTCCCGGTTCCCTCCAACCAACGCTTCACCACCCCCGCCCTGCGAAAAACCCAAACCGAATTTAATGTCCATTCGCAGACCCCCACCTCCCAAACCTACTGCCCCGCTCAACCCACTCGTTCTACCACCCTCTCCCAAGAAACGATGAAAATGATCCGAACGACACACGTTACCCAAGTGACGGATGCAACCAAGCAAGGCACCAGTGCCGAGCTCCTCCGAGTCCTCTCCATCTTCTTCCAACAACACCACACGATGTCCACATCTTCGATCGCCAATGAGAGTGTGTAGTCAGTCTTGAGAGGCGGTCTCGGACCCAGATTCAAATCCCCAAGTTCCTTTGGTGCGTCGGTTGACATGCTTGATCGCTCCTCACTACGTGGACGGCAGCGATTTGACAGAATATGCCACGACATTATGTGTGCCCAGACCTCTGGCGACGCCAGCTCGAACAGAGACACATGAGTTGAGGTCGTATAGGGTGCGTGCTGGACGTGGCAAAGGTACCTGAAATTTCTCCGAGTCGTACGGCTGGTCTCGCGCTCTGCCGTTGATATTAGTCATGGCTCCCCATAAACGGTCTGGATACCGATGGCTATAGGAGCTATTCAGCGTTGCTTCGGACTCGTGATAGGGAACGAAAAGTAATATCACCCAACTTGTGATCTCGACATTGAGCTCAGGGAATTGTTTGGGAAAAGTAGGAGTGACGGGGACAACGGTAGTGGCCTATATGGAACGGCGGACAAGACACCATTAGGTACGTTGGCGAATGTGCGATGACTATGAGAGACAACATGATCATGATCATCGCCCAGATATCAGGAGTCCCAGTTAAAGTTAAATAACGCGATAAATTCAAACAAAATTAAGAGACGGTCCATGTTTCGATCGTACCGATTAATGAAGTAACGCAAATCATCCAGATCCAAATCTGTCGTGTCGGTGTTGCTACTGATCTTCTCTCGATCAGCGTCAGTGGGAGGACCGGCATAGAGGAACTTGAATGGCTTCCTGAGTTCTTGAAGGATCTCGAAGAGGGGTGTCTTGTATCGAGGCTTATAATTTTTCGCTGGATAGCTACCCGCCTCGAAAAGCACAGCTTTTAGTTTTCCATCATGACCTAGGTCTCCTGTGTTAACGAGACATCCATCGAACATGTGCGTGTCATCACCACGATCTCCAGGAGTCGATGACCGGAACGTGACATAAAGTCACCCAAGCTAAAACATGCAGGAATGACCTGAGACCGTCTTCAAGCGCGTGTCGCTTGCCTGGGTTCCGAAGGATATTTGCAGCCATGAATTGCCATATTCCCTTACAAGAATCGGATCAGGAGCGTGAATAAGTTACCCCGAATGACGTACTGTGCGATCAGGCCGTCTGCTCCCCTCTTCGCCAGTGGCTTCGACATTTCCCAATCGGTCAATAATCCCCATCGTCCTCTGTGAAAATGATATTCCATGCACTGATATCCCGATGTAGCAGATTTGAGAAGTTAACAACATGTGAGTGGCCTTCGTGTTTAGAGTTCAGCCCATCATTTGGGAACATGTCGCAGGGAGCGCACCTTGGAGCGCATCAAATACGGCAGAGACGAGCTGTCTTGTGCATTCGACCTTGAAAAGAGATCGGCCGACGATCCCATGTATAAGATGGTAGTGTTGAAACGACGAGATCCTCGGCCGTACACATAGCCAAGGGCATCCACCAACTTCTGTGCTTGTGTACGACCCCCGTCGACGTCTCCTCCAGCAACTTGTCCCGGGATGTTTGGGGTTCTATGTTGGTGCAGTATTTCGTAAATCTCGTGTTCGGGAATCATCTTGTCCGAGACGAATCGCCATGTATGCTTCATGTAGATCAGCTACTCCTTGGTCTACGGGCCCTCTGCAAAGCCCAGCGCTGTCTTCGTGTGGAATCCAGACCATGCGGGAGCTGCAAGTACACCAACCAGTGAGCGAGCGGTTGTCACTGGGTAGCCTTGGACCGTACGTGTGACCCTTTTCGATCAACCCAGGCACTTCGTACTGGTAAAGTGGGATGTCCTTCTTGATATCTAGTTTCTCTCTTACGCGCACGTCGACATCGGATGCAAGCTCTGCAGACTGAATAGATACGTCGTGGCCACGTTCCATGGCACTGAGATGGTCGAACCCCACAAAAGTTCGGCCATGTGCTGTGACTTCTCGCGATAGTGGAACGAGGCAGTCGCCGCTGTGCCACTGGGCTTTCATCGAAGAAACCGTGCGTGAATCCCTTCGACGACGACTGAAAGCGAGTGATGGCGGAACTGCTTGCTATGCTGAGCACCAGCGTAGTGTGCCAGTTGCCTTCTCGCACCATGTCCCTCGATAGTGTCTGGTGTATACGATTTATTCTTGATGGCGCAGGGACGATCATCTTCATCTTTAGGATCCTTGAAGGCTGCACCATTCCTGTTCGCCTTGAATTCCATCCAGAGTTCCATTCACGAGGAATCTGTCCCGTTTTGTGGGACCACGCCATCGACCCGATTGTATATCGAAATGTCGGTCTTGAGATTCAGATCGTTCGTCGTATCTGGCTTGGTACTTGTGTTCACAGCCGTGAGGTGAGGGATCCACGTCTTGATAGCATTGATCTGCGGGACGAGCTTGTCTGAGAACGATGTTTGAAAGAGAAGCGAGACATTTCCTTCCATCGTAATACGGTAAACACGCATACAACGGCGACATGGCAAAAATGAAGACAGAAAAAAGAGCGCAAGACTTTGACCCTCGTCGACGCCTCGTACGCCCGCTTGCTCACCACCGCACGCGCCTCTAGCAGTGCAGCCAGTCGTGTCTCGTCCAGCATGCCCAGAAAACCTGCCTTGAGTGCCTTAACACGCATCCCACTCTCTTCCAGTGCATCGAGCGACGGCGTCCCCTTTTCGACTGCCCTGTACGTCCCCTTGATTGCACCCGTTTGCCTTGTCATCGTATGGCAGATCATCGCTACATCCGCACCCGCCTGCGAACTCATCACCGCCCCCTTTTGCGACGTGTACGTCCTGGCAGCGACCGCATTCATTTCCAGACAACCTGTCACAATCACCCCTTTGAATCCAAGCTGTTCCAAAAGTAGACCCGTCATCACTGCGTGCGAGCACGGACAAGGTGTCTCGTCTCCCACCACCAACAGAAGCGCCATATGTCCTGTCATCATTGTAGCCACCCCTGCCTTCCATCAGCACTCGAAACGGAACAAGCTCCGTCTCGTACAGCTCTTTTTCGCTTTTCTTGATCACTGGCAGCGCAAGATGGGAATCCACATGCGTATCCCCATGCCCCGGAAAATGCTTGCAACACGGCGCGATACCCCCCTCGGCAAGTGCCTCACTTACTTGCACAGCGTACTTGGCCACCTCGTGCGCATCCAGCTCGCATCAGCCGCAGTCTGCTCGTACTCGGCATACTTACCATCTCCAAACGAACGCACCCCCGCACGTGTGTTGGAAAACATCTGTATCGACAGAATCTACTCACCGATCACCAGATTGCGATGGTCCGAATTCACGTCCGCGACCGGACTGCATGCCCAGCTAATCCCATCTCCTTGGCTGTCGCAGATGAACACACCCTGGCAATGCTCGGATCACCAGTCGCAGCAAGTACCATCGCACCTGGACTGGACTCTCTCAGTCCACTCACAATTGGGTCCCAGCGGTGGCCGAACTGAATGCGGCAGCCAATCCTGTGAGCGCAGCATAAATTAGTAACAGATACGCAGTAGCATGTACTCACCATTCTCTTGATCGATCCCGGTCATGAGTGACCGAATGTGACTGCAGTCCTTGCCAAACTGCTGCAAGCTCTTGACGAGTCCATGTACCTGTCTGATACCTGTGTGTATGCTCAGCCAATGGAACTAGCAACGAAGGTGATGCATCTCACTCGACACATTTCTCTTCGTGAGGATGATGTTACTTGATCAGAACAGTCAGTGGCAAGCCCAATGCTCAAGTGAGACCCTATCCGATGTGATAATCGCCTTTGCATTGTTGCTCATACCATGACCATGAAAGCTAAAGACAAAATGCTGCCAAACGTCAGGCAATGAATGCACGACGAGAACGCGCCTACCTGTCCAATCTCGCGTCAAAGTGAGCATGGTGGAAAGTGTCAATGGCGTCCGAGCTGAGTTGGTGCCACACATGGACCGTCCCACCAAGATACGACGACTACCCGACGGGTTTGCGAAAACCAAGCCGACGTCGCGCTACAAGCCACCGGAGAGCACCACCAAGTTTATCTCTGCGTTCGCTGCTGCGAGTCCAGCTGGGAAGGAACGCAACCCGTTAGAAGCTGGGCCGAGGACACCCTCGACGTCCAAATGGCCGTTGAACTACCTCCCTGTGCCGAACAAGATAAACCCGTACTCAGAGTATCCCAGGACCGACCACGCAACCCGTTTGTTGTCTTTGATGTCCCGGATGCTGGGCCCAGCACGTCCTCGACGTCCAAACGGCCATTAAAACCTATGTCGTTTTCACACCCTTCTTGTACAGATCAAGATAGGCTACTCAAGGTACTGAAACCACCCATCCTTACCCTCGAACCATCCACCAAGGCAGTCGTCACTCCCGCTTCCCTCCAGTCAACGCTCAACCCACCACCACCGCCCTGCGAGAAGCCCAAATCAATTTCTATTCTCAAACTCCCTCCGTTACCCGTCCCACCTCCCAAGCCCACTGTCCCGCTCAAACCTCTCGCCCCACCGCCCATACCCTCCGACCGTGCCTCGCCTTCCCCCAAGCAACTGATGGAGGCGATCCGGACTACTCGTGTCACCCAAGCGACGACCCGACCGAACAAGGCACCGGCGCCGAACTCCTCTCCACCTTTCTTCAACGTTCATGTCCTCGATTAAGCGCGAATGCCAACGAGGGATGATGGTCAGTCTTGACAAGCAGTCTCACACCCAAGCACCCAGGTTTGTTCGGTACGTTGTCCTGTCCCGCGCCATCGTGCATCGTTCCTCACTTACTCACGTGCTGCAGCGGTGGCCTGGCAGAACGCATTCAACACCACATCGCATGCGCCCAGACAGACGTTGTGCTCTGGCGACGCCAGCTCGAACAAGCACGTGCGAGTGGGAGCATGTCGACGTCGGACATGGTACTTCGCATCTTGCGCGTGCTCGACGTGACCAGGGTGCCTGAGCGCGTCCTCCGAGCGCATCATACAAGTATGACAGGTCCATACGCAGGTCTCGCGCTCTGCCGTCTCACGCGGCGCGCGCCCTACCCATGCCCACGCACAGGGGCTCACGGGCAGCGAGTTGACACTGGGCACGTACGTCGTATTATTTCGCTTCGAACCGGCCCACACGTCGTCGTCTGCTGTGAACGGTCTCGACCGGTTCGAGGCTGGCAACGACGTGTGGATGTGGTTACCCTGGCACAAGGTCACGTTGGTCGGTCTCGAGGGGTGTGCGGGGTTGTTAGAGAGCATTCGGGCGCTCGACGTGATGACGCTGCCGCAGAGTTTACTCGTCGTGTCTTAGTTTTGTGTGGTGGTCCCTAAGGTGGTGCCATACGATGTGACTCATTGACATGAATTGATCCACGCAAGTGTGGCTGATCATGATATCGTCCACCTCTCCCTCGCTGGCACCACTGTACGAAAGATGCTGCATCGAACCACTCGAGGACGGCGACGCGCGATTCCAATAAAGCGAAGCGCCAGACAACGAAGATACGCCAAAGCCGTCATTAAATTCAAAGGGCTGTATGCCAACGTCACACCGTCCTTTGACTCGTCCACGCGCTCGAAGGTGCTTGTCTAGATTGGGATGATGGTTTAGGTGTCAGGAAACACCAACGGGCGATCCCACTCGAGCGCATCGAAAAATCAAGGAAATGTGTTGGACCGGGACTGTGTGTCGTGTTGGAAATACTGATCGGTCTCATTGGGCGTTGCCGGGCTTGAAGGCTCAGACGGCGTTCACCAAAAATGTTGGCTGAATCCTTATTGATCGGGGCCTACTAAGTACCCGGTTGTACACGCGCTTGTTTCTGTGCGCGCCTTGGATATATACAGTACAATCAGTACGCTCATTGCCTTCTTTGCGACAAAGGGTTTCTTGTACCACGCGACTCAGCCCCACGGTCATTGGAGTTGTTCGATCTCAGAGCGTAACCGGGGGCTATGTATGATGAAGTACTCCGTTCGTCTCTTCTACAACATCATTGATCCACGTGCATCACACACCATGCTGCACAAGGGCTTTGATTCTAATCGAGTGCTGTGAAGCGTGGATGTGATTCGGTTGGGATCAAGGCGGTAACATAATGCTCCGCTGGTCTCCCCGACCTCATGATCATGAGCCCTTTGCACCATCATTGATTCATTCTCAAGCCTGTATGCGCCCAAAGTGACTTGCTTGCAGGTAAGAAGGGTGATGGACGAGATATACTGGTCCAATCTCCAAACTTACGTATTCCTCCATGCCATCACTGTTGCTGCTCACACTAGTGCAGTGGCGGGACACCCTCAGTGAGATTTCCGTTGAAGATAACAACACCAGCCCACAGTCATGGGGACCTTCCATCTCATATCATTACTGGTTCATGCCGCCGATAGCGAGGATGGCTTTGAGCTGATTGATTGTCGGCGTTACAACTACATGACCCAGAGGAAGTGATTGGGATGTAGTTGCCACTTGTGGTAATAACAATCGCCGACAACGGTGTGGTGCGGTGATTTTGGCATTTCATTGCTTGAAGGCCGCTGAATTTGCACAGGAAGTGCCAACATGACCAAGTAACCAACTCGGATCTGCAACATTGACTCCGAGTGTTGCACATGGCGTTGAATCTGAGCAAGTGCTCCTTTTCGTTCAATGAGCGCATAGACATCAGGATCAATTCTTTCCCTCTTCAAGTGAGATGGCAACTTTCACATAATCCAGTGTCGTCTAACACCACTGTATTGGCCTGTCAGATGGTACTGGCAATAAATATGCCATCTGCCCTCTATCTTCCGGGAGACCACACACAACCCACCCTCGACTGTTAATTGCATTCAACAGGCCTATCCTCATGTCCTCTGATATACAGTCTGTCCTGGAACCTCTCATTATAAACAATGATGCATCCCGTATGGTCACTAATAATTTCTGCCAATACCTTATCTGACACAAAGGCAACTGTAGTTGCTAAAGAGATGCGCTAGTCTCTTTATCTCCTTGGTGGCTAGCCAAGGGAACGCTCAAAGAAAAAGGTATGGAGCGGTAGAGGAAGTAACGGTGCTTGTAGAGAACTTACAAGTGGAAATAGGCAGTAAGCGAAGTGGAGTGGGCACTGAGGATACTCGAAGTGCGAGAGGCAAGATAACTTGTTAACTTAGAGAGCGAGACACTCGAGCTCTCTTATATACATGAGTGGACTGTTTGTCCATGTATGTACTCTATCTATAAAGAGATAGGATGACGAATGATAAGGAGATAAAGAAAAATAAGCAGGAATGACACATCTGCCTTATCTACCAATGGCAAATAGATCTCCTATCTATGACGTGTGCCATGAGTCAGATGTGATAGTGTAATAGTCCGATACAACGGACGGTCTAGAGTCTGGGTCTGGAATGCGAATGAAAATGGAATAGAATACCCAGATCTCAACAGTTGCTTGTATCACCATCGTCGTATATGATTATTGTGAGTGAATCATTCGTGAACCCACTCGTTGCTGTTTGTAATGCCATCAAAATGATAGTTCTCACCTTTTCAAGAGAGGTATCCCATCCCATCCCTACCTCACCTTCATGTCAATGGCTGATAAACTTCAAAGATAGAGCACATTTGGGTAAGGAGTTACCTATCATCACCATGCCTGATACAGCCCCAATAGTTCACAGTGCAAACCCTGGACCTGGGTTTCCACACTATTTATTGTTGTGTGTGCTAATGATTTTGGAGTTATACCACCTGTCCTTAAACAATTATTCTTAGATCCGTTATAGTGGGCTTTTGTGGATCATGTAGGCATATTACCCAATTTTAGCACCTCTTCCAGGTTGATGAATCCTGGATCCATTTGCAAGGACCACTGGATTTGGTATGTTCCACTCAAGTCAAGGTCCATTAACTCAACTGGTAAATTCGCAGTTGGCAGTGTCTTCCTTCCTGGCCCTCAAGAAGTCTGTTTTCCCCACTCATGTGCTCCATGCCCCACTAACATCTCATTCTGATAGATGCATGTGCTATTTTTAATTTTGAAGTAACCTCACAACCCTGATCATCATATAGATGTAAGCATGACAAGCTTTGTTAAAGTTCATGATGTAAAAATGGGACATGGTATATAATAGGTAAGGTTTTACTTATAGCAGAAGGTTGTAAAGAGATGCACTAGTCTCTTTTATCTCCTTGGAGGCTAGCCAAG
The DNA here is from genome assembly GCA_038089435.1 of Boletus austroedulis. NCBI lineage: Eukaryota > Fungi > Basidiomycota > Agaricomycetes > Boletales > Boletaceae > Boletus > Boletus austroedulis. The sequence continues at coordinate 132 of JBBPKX010000581.1, read as the reverse complement.
GGAATGCTCAAGGATAAAATAGAGCGGTAGAGGAAGTAAATGGTGCTTGTAGAGAACTTACAAGTGGAATAGGCGGTAAGTGTGTGAAGTAGTGGGCACTGAGGATACTCGAAGTGCGAGAGGCAAGATAAC
>JBBPKX010000580.1:0-14149 GCA_038089435.1 Boletus austroedulis | reverse complement strand
GATTTGTTCTCGGTGTAGTATTGTTCATCCTCGCTATCTTCCAATCCTTGAAGCAATCGATTGTGAACTACACATGGACGAAACGATGGCAGCCCAACTGTTACATGCAACGGCTAGTGAGCGATGGGACTCTGTATTTCATCGTGTACGTCCTCGTTGTTCACCGTGCATTGAGCCTGTCATATTTTGTCCGCATTGTGGATAAGTACTTGTATAAATACTAAAGAAGATCTACTTTTAGGAACATGGCTTGCCAAGTCGTGTGTATAGCCTACAATACTTTACCCAGCGACAACGCATCCTTCCTCGCATCCTTCCTATTCATGTTGTCGGAGATAGCCTTCTACATTCCTGTCCCACGGTTCATTATCAGCATACGAGAGTTGTATGAGCGTCGCACCCGTGGCTCCTTTCACATTGACACCGGGTTCGGCATACAAGCACAATCAAATGCATGTATGGATACAACAGCCTCGATGGTGTTCGAGGACGTCAGTCCAGAGGAGTTGGGTCTCGAGGTAGAAGATGACACGGCTTAGCTGCTAACTCAATAAAGCTGCGTAAAATAGGGCTAGTTCCTGCTATTTGTTGTTGTTTTCCTTGCCTCTGTATGTATAACTTCGGACCGCCAGCCATTTTTTGTTGATGTATATTCCATTGGGTCATAGACTAGGAATGTGTTACTATATTATGTTGGCAGTATCTGTACAGATTCTAAATATCATGAAGAGTATTTTGTGTTGTGCAGAACAACACCACCAGTATTAAAAGGGGTCTACTCTTTGGGTCGGTAGTCTCCCATTTTCGAGGTGATGTGTCTCGATGTACACAACAAAGCAAATCCTGGACATGGGTGTCAACGCTATACGTCCCTGTAGGCGTTGGAGACCAGCCCTGTGGATAGTTTACTTACTTTCTTACACTACTTCCACTAGGTTACCTTTTATGGATACCATTCGTTTACTCGCACGCTGTGCACGCTCCTGCTTTCCTCCAGTCTCGTACCCACTCAACTGGAGGTAAGCTTACCAGCTACATTCCTTACATTCTACCTTACTGACATGGACTAGTATTTACTCTCTTTGTCTAGTTGCCCCGAATAACAGTAGGTACTCAAGCTGGATTTCCTAACCCCTAGCAAGCCAAGGAAAGTTACAGGTTCGATATCTCCGTCTTTTCAGTTCCATGTAAATCTGTAACTATCATTATACTTGAACTGAATGCTAATGCAAGATGGTTCATCAGGATCTCTGTGCTTGATATGTTTGTATTTCCGTGTAAACCTGGCCAAGAACCTGACCTGCTCCAAGAGGGAAGTTGCTTCGTGCCTGGCTCCGCAAAGGTATTTTTCTCTGCCCCAGTGAATAACAAGAATACTGAATACGTACATATACTAATAGACGTGAGTGTTCGAACCTCCCCTGGCCACATGACTGATACCTATTGAATAGTCGTGAGTGCATATACTTCACAGACACTTTCCAGATCAAATAATTGGTGTCGTCAATGCGTGGGCATTTCTTTTCTTCTATGCCGTAGCTGATTGTAAGTTGCTGGACTTTGTCTTTCAGTGAGTAAATGCTGTTTGTGACTGCAGTCGTTATGATTCTCCGCATATAGGCAATGTACAATCAATTGAGACTCACCATCAGCAGTCTCCTGATGCCGTATGCTATGGTAATCGTTGGCACTATCCTCGATGTTATCGTTAATAACATTCCGAAGAATCTTACATGTACGTGCATCCTAGCTTGATAAACAATTGCTCTCGGTTGTTGACGATCATACCTACAGCGAGTGTTACCCAGATACTGTACTATTCATTTTGTACAATCGTGTCTGCTGCACCATTGTGAACAAACGTGGCTGTTGTTCTGCAGATCACGCAAGGTGGAACATTATGCTTGCTATACAAGTTATAAGACAATCACTTCAAATGTATCGTACTACGAAGGAGTGGTAACTCAATCGGTACATAGGCTTGCTCGTCAAACAGGGCATGCTTTCCTTTCTTGCATACATCCTAGCTTCCTTTTCGCCTGTGCCACCATCAATCCCATCTCTGACTGAGCAAATGCTAACAGGATCTTTCTATTTAACCTGGTCAACGTGTTATCCATCTTTGGAAGGGCCCCAACAAGCGGGTGGCGGCTGTTCTTGTTGGTCGCGCTGGAATATGTGCCCATATACACGCTCACACCCCGATTCATCCCGAGCACGCGGGAAATGTACGCATGCGATGCTCAAGGTAGAGGTGAGGGGATCGATACTGGGTTCGGCTTGTCGGTAGCCGGGACGGTGATGGAATTTGCAGCTGCTGGGCAGAACACTGGCAGATGTTCGGATGACATTGAAGAAGTGGCGAGGGAAGTCGAGTAGGTGTACCGTGTAGGATATATGCCTGGTACTTTCGGTTGGGCTGGGTAGGGACAAGATCTATAGCTCATTCCATAGCGTGTTGAACAACGTCAACTTCGGGGCAGTTCACACGGGGTACGACCTATCCGATGATTGTCCAATGCCACTGTTGTGCCCCCTGGCAGTTTTACGCTCACCGTGCAAATGGTACACAACATCCATCTCAGGTTCCGTGTATTAATTCCTATAGCATCACGTGCCGGCCCGAAATTTTACCTCGTGGGACTCGAGCTGTGAAGTGTACATAAACGAAACCCATCGACTTGTCGCTTGTACAGGAAGTGACGTGTTCGAACCAGAGACACTAATATTGTGGCACAAATGACTCCGAAGCATCGACAATGTTGTTCTTTTCGCGGTGGTTTGTTTGCCTTGTCATTAAGTACGTTCCTCTTCAGGCTGTTCCATTGTTCCAATATTGATGCCAATATAATCACCAAGCAAGATACTGCTACCTGTGACGCCAACTTATCAAGTTGCCAGCAATGTGCCTATTGTCTTCTAGTGACTAGCACAAATCGAGCACCTGACATCGGCTATTTGGGACACAGACAGTGGCGGACGGTTGCGATGGTGTGCCCTCCTAGATACCACACAACCTAGCAGCCTCACCCCAATCACTGGTTTGCTGCCGATTTCCCTACATCTGCGATGTACATCTCGTGTCTCAGTCTGGGTCGCGCAGCATGCTTCAGTCGAAAGGGCTATGCATCCCGTACTGTCACCATAACCATAACTCTGATAATGATAATTGACACCCTTTATAGCTTTATTGAATCTTTTATGGCGGAGAGCGACTCCACTTTAGTAGGTTAACTAAAAAGTGCGCTAACAGATTCCGAACTCTCGCCGCCAGGCGTCTGAGCGATCTATAGATTTTGCCGCCCGTACCTGGCCCTGCGTCCGACCGGTCTCTAGGCTTCGCCAAGCAGGAGGCCTCCCTCCCATCGTTCTACCTGGCGGCGTCGCAACCAATCTGTCCGAAGTTGTGTGGCCACTATGTGGTCTGGTCGACTCCCTGAATAGAGCTTGAGGATTGATACCCTGAATGGGCTTGGAAGGGCAGTGGTAGGGTTCAGCCAAATGAGGAGTTGTCACAGCAATTCTAACAAGGGGACACGGAACGATTTTACGACATACCGAGGGGATTGTGAAAACCCCAAAACGAATGTAACAGAAATAGTAATGACCCCATCATGGCCAAACGCCAGCTACGGACACTATTATAGCAGGGACAGAGTGCGGTAGTGAACATTATCATTGTCTCTTTCCCCTCTTCCACCATATACACCCCGTTCACCCCACAGAGCGAGACCACGACAAGTCCCCATTCCGTCGCATCCACGTCTCATGTCTGGGTCTTCCAATCTGCTACCCGACTCAGGTTTCTTCGTTCGAAATGACTATGCACCCCGTACGGCTATCACAACACCATTAATGATGATCTGACATACTTATACAGTCATTGTTATTACTGCCGTTGTATATGATTATAGTGAGTAGCGTATTCACGAGCTTTCGTATTCGTTATCGTTCTAATGCCAAAACACAGTTCTTACGTTCTCGAGAGAGGTACCTCATATCCTCCTTGACTTCATTCACGACTTACGATCTATCAAGATAGATTACGTTTGGGTAGGAGATGTCCGTTATCATGTAACGTGTTTACTGTAACAATTTCAGTGCCAACGTTGGACCTGGGTCACTGCATCATTTGTTGTTGTGTGTACGACCTGTTTGGGTTTTCAACTGTCTGACAATTCCAACAGGTCCGTTACATCGGATTCTGTTGGATGATGTAAGTGCACCCTTGGTGTAGCTTGAAACGCCAGTTCTGAATCCATTCTCAGTTCCGACGCACTCAGTATGTTGAAGCATTTCTCGTCGACGTTCACTGGCTCAACCGATGTATTCGCAGTCCGCAGTCCCTTTATTCCCGATCACCTAGGAGTCAGTTTTTTCTCCTAACATACACCTCACCCATTACTAATTTGTCTGAGTCTGATAGACGTACGTGTCCGTGTCTTAACTCCGAATTAAATCGTAGGGCTTTACGGTCAGACAGATGTAGGCCATACGTTTTTTTTGGCATCCATGATAACATGCATATCCAAAGGCAAGGCAATGTATCTGGTGTCTTACTGGGCATCTGTATTATTTCTTTTTTCCGCCGATGGTGGGTTGCAGGTCGCCCTCTAGCCGTGTCTTCCGTTCTGTTGATTTAGCCCACCGTAGTGGTGATGATCCTGCGTGTCTACGCACTGTGGGATCGGTCCAGGACGATTCTTCTTATCCTGCTGCTCATCTACGCAGTGCAAGTCATTAGCAGTGTCATTTTTGACGGAATCTACGAAAACCTTGATGGATGTATGTGCCGGACCAGGTGGATCAATACAACTTGAATGACTCACCTCACATTGTGTCCTCAGTAACAATCAACCGAATTCTTGATCTTTCATTTTGCAGTGGTTCGCTCATCAGGGCACCGGTGTTACATCAAATATATATTGCAGTCCCGCGATTTGTTCTCGGTGTAGCATTGGTCATCCTCGCTATCTTGCAATCCCTGAAGCAATCGATTGTGACGTACACAGGGACGAAACGATGGCAGCCCAACTGTTACATGCAACGGCTAGTGAGCGATGGCACTCTGTATTTCTTCGTGTACGTCCTCGTTCTCCGTGCATTGAGCCTGTCATATCTTGTCCGCATTGTGGATGAATACTTTACAAATACTAAAGAAGATCTACTTTTAGGAACATGGCTTGCCAAGTCGTGTGTATAGCCTACAATACTTTATCCAGCAACAACGCATCCTTCCTATTCACGTTGTCGGAGATAGCCTTCTACATTCCTGTCCCACGGTTCATTATCAGCATACGAGAGTTGCATGAGCGTAACATCCGTGGCTCCTTTCACATTGATACTGGGTTCGGCATGCGAGCACAATCAAATGCATGGATGGATACAACAGCCTCGATCGTGTTCGAGGACGTCAGTCCAGAAGAGCTGGGTCTCGGGGTAGAAGGTGACACGGTTTAGCTGCTAGCATAAAGCATGCTGCGTAGAATAGGGCTAGTTCCCGCTATTTGCTGTTGTTTTCCTTGCCTCTATATGTATAACTTCGGACTGCCTGCCATTTTTTGTTGATGTATATTCCATTAGATCATAGACTAGGAATGTGTTACTATATTGTATCTGTACAGATTCTAAATATCATGAAGAGTATTTTGTGTTGTGCATTAAAAAGGGTCTACTCTTTGGGTCGGTAGTCTCCCATTTTCGAGGTGACGTGTCTCAATGTATACAACAGAGCAAATCCTGGACACGGGCGTCAACGCTATACATCCCTGTGGGTGTTGGAGACCAGCCCTGTTTTCTTACGCTACTTTCACTAGGTTACCTTTTATGGATACCGTTCGTTTACTCGCACGCAGTGCACGCTCCTGCTTTCCTCCAGTCTCGTGCCCACTCGACTGGAGGTAAGCTTACCAGCTACATTCCTTACATTCTACCTTACTGACATGGACTAGTATTTACTCTTTTTGTCTAGTTGCCCCAAATAACAGTAGGTACTCAAGCCAGATTTCCTCACCCCCAGCAAGCTAAGGAGAGTTACAGGTTTGATATCTCGGTCTTTTCAGACTCATGTCAATCTGTAACTATCATTATACTTGAATGGAATGTTAATTCAAGATGGTTCATCAGGATCTCTGCACTTGGTATGTTTGTATTTCAGTGCAAACCTGACCAAGAACTTGATCTGCTCCAAGAGGGAACTTCCTTCGTGCCTGGCCCTGCAAAGGTATTTTTTCTCTGCCCCGGTGACTAACAAGGATACTGAATATGTACATATACTAATAGATGTGAGTGTTTGAACCTCCCCTGGCCACATGACTGATACCTATTGAATAATTGTGAGTGCATATACTTCACAGACACTTTCCAGGTCAAATAATTGGTGTCGTCAGTGCGTGAGCATTTCTTTCTTCTATGCCGTGGCTGACTATAAGTTTCTAGACTTGTCTTTCAATGAGTAAACGCTGTTTGTGACTGCAGTCGTTATGATTCTCCGCATATGGGCAATGTACAATCAATCGAGACTCATCACCAGTAGTCTTCTGATGCTGTATGCTGTGGTAATCATTGGCACTATCCTCGACGTTATCGTTAATAGCATTCCAAAGAATCTTACATGTACGTGCATCTTGGCTTAATAAACAATTACTCTCGGTTGTTGACATTATCCAGATACTAGACTATTCATTTTGTACAATCGTGTCTGCTGCACCATTATGAACAAACGTGGCTATTGTTCTGCATATCACGCAAGGTGGAACATTATGCTTGCTTGGCATTATACAAGTTATAAGCCAATCACTTCAAGTGTACCGTACTACGAAGAAGTGGTAACTCAATTGGTACATGGGCTTGCTTGTCAAACAGGGCATGCTTTCCTTTCTTGTGTACGTCATAGCCTCTTTTTCGTCCGTGCCGCCATCAATCCCATCTCTGACCGAGGCAATGCTAACAGCATCTTTCTATTTAACCCGGTCAACGTGTTATCCATCTTTGGAAGGGCCCCGACAAGCGGATGGCGGCTGTTCTTGTTGGTCACGTTGGAATATGTGCCCATATACACGCTCACAATGCGGGAAATGTACGCACGCGATGCTCAAGGTAGAGGTGAAGGGATCGATACTGGGTTCGACTTGTTGGTAGCCGGGACGGTGATGGAATTTGCAGCTGCTGGGCAGAACACTGGCAGATGCTCGGATGACATTGAAGAAATGGCGAGGGAAGTCGAGTAGGTGGACCGTGTATGATACATGCCTGGTACTTTTCGGTTGGGCTGGATAGGGACAATATCTATAGCTCATTCCATAGCGTATTGAACAACGTCAACCTCGGGGCAGTCCACATGGGGTACGACCTATCCGATGATTGTCTGACGCCACCGTCACTACGTTGTGCACCGTCTAAATGGTACAAACAACGTCCATCTCAGGTTCCGTGTATTAATTCCTGTAGCATCACGCGCTGACCCGAAATTTTACCTCGTGGGACTCGAGCTGTGAAGTGTACATAAACAAAACCCATCGACTTGTCACTCCAACTTGAAGCTTGTACAGGAAGTGACGTGTTCAAGCCAGAGACACTCTGATATCGTGGCACAAATGACTCGGAAGCATCGACAACGTTGTTCTTTTCAGGGTGGTTTGTTTATCTTATCATTAAGTACGTTCCTCTCCGGGCTGTTCCATTGTTCCAATATTGATGCCGATATAATCACCAAGCAAGATACTGCTACCTATGGCGCCAACTTATCAAGTTGCCAGTAATGTGCCTATTGTCTTCTGGTGACTAGCACAAATCGAGCGGGGTCTCATCGGCTATTTGGGACAGACAGTGGCGGACGGTTGCAATGGTGTGCCCTCCCAGATACCACACAACCTAGCAGCCTCACCCCAATCACTGGTTTGCTGCAAATTTCCCTACATCTGCGATGTACATCTCGTGTCTCAGTCTGGGTCGCGCAGCATGCTTCAGTCGAAAGGGCTATGCATCCTGTACGGTCACCATAACCATAACTCTGATCATGATAATTGACAACCCTTTATAGCCTTATTGAATCTTTTATGGGTGGCGGAGAGCGACTCCACTTTAGTAACTAAAAAGTGCGCTGACAGATTCCGAACTCTCGCCACCAGGCGCCTGAGCAATCTATAGATTTTACCGCCCGTGCCTGGCCCTGTGTCCGACCGGTCTCTAGGCTTCGCCAAGCAGGAGGCCTCCCTCCCCATCGTTTCACCCGGCGGCGCCGCAACCAATCTGTCCGAAGTTGTGTGGCCACTATGTGGTCTGGTCAACTCCCTGAATAGAGCTCGAGGTTGGTACTTGATACCCTGAATGGGCTCAGAAGGGCAGTAGTAGGGTTCAACCAAATAAGGTTGTCACAGCAACTCTAACAAGGGGACACTGCCGCACACGGAAAGATTTTACGACATACCGAGGGGATTGTGAAAACCCCAAAACGAATGTAACAGAAATAATAATGACACCATCGTGCCAAACGCCAGCCACGGACACCACTTATAGCGGGGACAGAGCGTGGTAGTGAACGTTATCACTGTCTCTTTCCCCTCTTCCACCATATACACCCCGTTCACCCCACAGAGCGAGACCACGACAGGTCTACATTCCGTCGCATCCACGTCTCATGTCTGGGTATCCCAACCTGCTACCCGACTCGGGTTTCTTCGTTCGAAATGACTATGCACCCCGTACGGTTACCACAACACCATTAATGATGATCTGACATACTTATACAGTCATTGTTATTACTGTCGTTGTGTACGATTATAGTGGGTAGCGCATTCACGAGCTTTCGTATTCGTCATCGTTCCAATGCCAAAACACAGTTCTTACATTCTCGAGAGAGGTACCTCATATCCTCCTTGACTTCATCCACGACTTACAATCTATCAAGATAGATTACGTTTGGGTAGGAGATGTCCGTTATCATGCAACGTGTTTATTGTAACAATTTCAGTGCCAACGTTGGACCTGGGTCTCTATACTGTTTGTTGTCGTGTGTAAAACCAGTTTGGCACATGTTTTCAACTGTCCCACAATTCCAACAGGTCCGTTACATCGGATTCTGTTGGATCATGTAAGCGCATCCTTGGTGTACCTCGAAACGCTAGTTCTGAATCCATTCTCAGTGCAGACGCACTCAGTATGTTGGAGAACCTATCGTCGATGTTCATTGGCTCAACCGATGTATTCGCAGTCCGCAGTCCCTTTATTCCCGATCACCTAGGAGTCAGTTTTTCCTCCTAACATACACCTCACCCATCACTAATTTGTCTGAGTCTGATAGACGTACGTGTCCGTATCTTAACTCCAAATTAAATCATAGGGCTTTACAGTCAGACAGATGTAGGCCAATCGTTTTTTTTTTGGCATCCACGATAACATGGAAATCCAAAGGCAAGGCAGTGTATCTGGTGTCTTACTGGGCATCTGTATTATTTCTTTTTTCCGCCGATGGTGGGTTGCAGGTTGTCCTCTAACCATGTCTTCCGTTCTGTTGATTTAGCCCGCCATAGTGGTGATGATTCTGCGTGTCTATGCAATGTGGAATCGGTCCAGAATGATTCTTCTTGTCCTACTGCTCATCTATGCAGTGCAAGTCATTAGCAGCGTCATTTTTGACGGAATCTATGAAAACCCTGATGGATGTATGTGCCGGACCAGGTGGATCAATACAACTTGAATGACTCACCTCACATTGTGTTCTCAGTAACAATCAACCGAGTTCTTGATCTTTCATTTTGCAGTGGTTCGCTCGTCAAGGCACCGGTGTTACATCAAGCATATATTGCGGTCCCGCGACTTGTTCTTGGTGTAGCATTGGTCATCCTCGCTATCTTGCAATCCCTGAAGCAATCGATTGTGAAGTACGCAGGGACGAAACGATGGCAGCCCAACTGTTACATGCAACGGCTAGTGAGCGATGGCACTTTGTATTTCATCGTGTACGTCCCCGTTGTTCTCCGTTCATTGAGCCTGTCATATCTTGTCCGCATTGTGGATAAATACTTGTACAAATACTAAAGAGGATCTATTTTTAGGAACATGGCTTGCCAAGTCGTGTGTATAGCCTACAATCCTTTACCCAGCGACAACGCATCCTTCCTCGCATCCTTCCTATTCATGTTGTCGGAGATAGCATTCTACATTCCTGTCCCACGGTTCATTATCAGCATACGAGAGTTGCATGAGCGTAACATCTGTGGCTCCTTTCACATTGATACCGGGTTCGGCATGCGAGAACAACCAAATACATGTATCGATACGACAGCCTCCATAGTGTTCGGGGACGTCAGTCCAGAGGAGTTGGGTCTCGAGGTAGAGGGTGAAACGGCTTAGCTGCTAGCTCAATAAAGCATGTTGCGAGGTATTATATTTGTTGTTGTTTCCTTGCCTCCATTTTTTTATTCCATTAGACCATAGACTAGGAATGCGTTGCTATATATGTTGGCTACGGTGGAACATCTACACATTTATTCCCACAAAATTTTTACCCTGCCCAACCAAAAATGCTGGCCTAATACATCACCCCACCACAAAATTGTGACCAAGAGCCCGCGCCGCAAAAAAAATGCACAGCCACTGTCATCTCTTTCACAAAGAGTTAGATTGATGATAGTCTACTAAGTACAAAGTATTTACAAAGATAAAGTGTTCTGTAGTACATGCAGCTAACATGTATTAGCCTTTAGACAGTGAGGAATGAGATAAGAGGGTGAAGGAATCCCTGTCGGGCGAAACGGAAGCGAAGGCAACGAGGAAAGCGTGGCGATGACGATGCATACGATGATGCGACGACTGTGCCATCGCAACTATCACATCATCATCATCACCAGGCGAGACGAGGGGAGAGGGCGAGGGGTAGGCGAGGTGGGTGAAGGTGGCACGAAAGACGGCGGTGACGACGATGACATAAAAGCCGCAATAGTGCAGTTATTGTGTCGTCGTCGTCGCCGTGACGCGAGACGAGGGGAGAACACGGGGGAAGCACAAGGGAAGGTGGGGCAGGGTGAAGGCGAAGGCGAAAGGTGGGAGGGATGGCAGGGATGACGACGACGTGCGCATCGCCATTGTCTTTGAGCGAGATGGCAACGATGACAACGACAACGTGATGATTGCACCATCGCGGCTATCGCGTTGTCATTGTCGCCGTCAGGCGGGATGAGCGGAGGGGCAAGGCCAGGGTAAGAGAAGGCGAAGTGAAAGTAGTGAACACAGCGAGGGCAAAAGACGGCGGCGGCGGCGACAACACACATGTTGTCATTGTCATGGGGCGAGGGGGAAGGCAAGGTGAAGGCGGCAACCCAACGATGACGACGGCGTGACAACCGCAATTGCGTGGTTATCGTGTCGTCGTGGTCGTCAGGTTAGATGAGGGGAGAGAGCAGACGCACAAAAGGGCAAGGTAAGGCGAAGGCAGTAAGGGTGAGGCGCATGTGGCGACACTAACAATGGCAATGACGTGACGACCGCGATAGCATGGTTATCACGTCGTTGTCGTTGTCAGGCGATACGAAAGGAGGGGGCAAGGTGGGGTGAGGCGAAGCGGCATCAGAGGGGGAGGCAAGGTGGGGCAAGGCGAAGTGAAAACGACGATGACGACAGCACAATAACCACGCGGTTGCGGTCGTCGCGTCGTCGTCAAAAGTAAGGTAAAGACGGCGAGGACGATGACGGCGACACGCGCACGTTGTCATTGTCAGGTAAGACAGAGGAGATGGCCAGGGATGCGACGCCACGCGCCAACGCTGACGCCGACGATGACGATGACGACCGGGAGAGGGCAAGGGCGGCGGCGGCGGACAGTGGCTGTGCTTTTTTGTGGTGCACAACTCGGTGTTGGCCAAAATTTTGTGCAACGGGAAATAATGTTTCGTTTTTTGTGGGCAAGGTTTTTTTTGTGATGTTGTGATGATTCTTTTTTTTGTGGCAGGTCCTTTTTTTTCGCGGAATAAATGTGCTTATAGGGAGCAGTTGTATGGCGGAACGTTTGCACATTTATTCCCACCAAAAATATACCCCGCCGTAGCGCTGGTCACAAACCCTCCCACCACAAAAAAGAAATCACAGCCACTGTTATCATTCCTTCGTCCTCGTCGCGCCGCCTTTCCCCTCCCCTCGTCCTCACTGCCTTCACCCCACGTCCTCGTTTCGCCTGGTGAAGTAACAATCGAATTCGCGTTGTTACGAGTCACGTCGTCATCATCGTTGGCGTCGCCACTTTACCTCATCTTGCCGTTCCTCGCCCTCCGATGCCACTTCGCTTTGCCCCACCCTGCCCTCTCTCCTTGTACCGCCTGACAATGATGACGACGTGACGTCCGCAATTACTCGGTTGACACGTCGTCTTTGGTGTTGCCTCACCCTTCTGTCCTCTCCTTTCGTCTCGCCTGATGACGACGACAACACGATAACCACGCAATCGCAACTGTCACATTGTCGTCACTGCTGCCTTCACTTTGTCTTGCCCTACCTTCCCTCACCCCTCCGCTCATCCATCCTGATGGCAACAACAATAATGACGATGCGCACGTCGTCGTCGTCGTCCTGCCACCCTTCGCTTTCACCTCCTCCCCCACCCTCCCCTCGCCCTCCCTTCGCGTCCCTTCCCCCCCTCGTCTCACATCATGACGATGACGACGATACAATAACCGCACCATTGTGGTTTTCAGGTTGTCACCATCGTCACTGCCGTCCTTCACCTCATCCTCGCTGCCTTCACCCACTCAGCCCTCCCCCTTTGTCTCGTCTGGTGACGACAATAATAATGACATGATAGCCGCGATAGTGCGATCGTCACATCATCATTGTCATTGTTGTCGTCATACTTCCCCCGTGGCCTTCGTCTCTGTTTCGCCTGACAGGGATTCCTTCACCACTCTGCTGTCGATAAAGTAATAATCATGTTGGTACTACATAACATTGTGCTTTTGTAGATATTTGTACTTAGTAGGTATAAATCACAAACATTTGTGTGACAGTCAAAATTTTGCGAGGCGGCAGAGGGTGACTGAGCGTTTTTGGCGGTGCGCACTCGACATTTTGTGGTGGGCGACACGCTGGATCAGAACTTTTGGTGGATAGGGGACACTGCCGCATATGGAAGATTTTATGTCATAGCCCAGTGAAAACCTTAATACATGTACAGCTATACATACATGTGTACGTAACAGAAGTAAGGCCATCATGGACATGGTCAAGCACCAGCCACAGACACTGGCATTGTCTCCTCCACCATATACACCTTGTTCATCTCAGAGAGTGAGACCACGACTGGTCTACGTTCCATCGCATCCACATCTTATGTCAGGGTCTTCCTGGCATGCAATAACCGGTACTGGATTTGCGTTTAACCTGTACGAATACAGGTGCAGCCGCATTTTCTCCTCGGAAGCACTATCAATTCCGGAAACGCGTGCTAATATCTCACTGTGGATATGACCTCTCCGGCTCTCCGGCGACTCCTTGGCAATCTGCAATTGGTGATACCCGGGCCTTCAGCCCCACTTCTGCTCCCCGACTAGATACATCCTGGAATGACAGCCACATTTATGAGCGGCCGGGGATATCAATGCCAGTGATTCCGACGGACTGTCCGGTGGGTTCACGGTCCAAAAATGGTGAGAAATTCCTCTGCCTCCCATTCGCGACCTGCTTTGTGCAACGATATCCACAGGACTCTGCTTTATTCGGGAATTGGAAGTGTGCTGTAAACGCCGTTTCTGGTTTGGACGCTCGCTTACCAGGATATAGTTATGAGAGCTGCACTGCCATTGATTTTCTCAGAATTGGTTCTTTTCCGGCCATCAAGTCCACCGTGGCTGGATATAAGATAATAGTCACACAGGTGAAGGTAATCGCTACCTTACCACCATGGAGACTGACATCCCTCTCTCGCTCAGTGTATTTACAGGTTTGATCGCCTTATACGCTGCGTCTAGCCTAATCACCAAGCGGAACAAGGGCGATGTGGATAGCTCTATTTTAGGGAGCGTTTCCGCCACCGAGAAAGATAGTAATGAATACCAGGCGAAGGTCTTCATCCCTAATACGCTCGCAAGATGGCCGTGGCCGCGTCGTATGAATCCACACCATCTTGAGGTAACGATAGAGTCTGCTGCTTGGATGGAGAACT
>JBBPKX010000578.1:0-14189 GCA_038089435.1 Boletus austroedulis | reverse complement strand
CTCTTGTTGTGGACATACTTTTTTTCCCGATACTAGGTAGGAGCACATTTAGGAGGGAGAACGTTAAAAATTGGAGACAGGCAAATACCGATAGGTACATACGTAATTGATAACGTGATTTTTTCTTTGATGCTGATACGCTGAGCGATGGATGGGACGACCTGCGGTGCTGAAACTCTGAATAACCATCACATACTAAATTGATGATCACGATGCATCAAATACTACAACACCCATCTGACATACCAGAAACAGCGGATGTCACTTCCTGCTGCTTTGTGGAGAGGCTCGATGCAATATTTATCCAGGTACTTGGATTTATATTGCTCCACGTCCTTGTTTGCCGATAGATCGAGCTCCAGCTGGAAATCAAGCTGATCTGCCTTGGCGAGCACCACAACAAGGGGAACTGCCAAGATTGATTAGTAATAATGGATCGCAGCAACGCACTTTCACCCAAAATTTCCTGCCTACGTCGTAAAAACCATTCCACTCCTCCATCGAGTAGACGACCACCAGCATAAGGTAACTCAAGGCAGAGCCTACATCCTCGTAAGTAAGGAAACTGACTCATGCAGGTAAACATTCTTACCAGACGGCGTGAAGCTGGTCCTTGAGTTCAGGCATGGCCTTTCTTTGACTAACGAATTTCTTCACTAGGTCCATATTCTTTTCATCGCCAGACTCAAATCCAAGGCTATCATGCACCACAAATCGCTCGTTCGTCGAAGAAATAAACTCCTTGTCTATGTCAGCACTACCACGAGTCATGCCAGATGTGTGCTTGAAGGGAAGTATGAGCGAAGGCTACACTGTACGATATGGTGGAGAAACTCACGACGCCCTCAACACCGAAGACTCTGTGAAGTAAAGACGATTTACCAACGCCAGCCTAGATCCGAGTGAGTGTGATTCCATCCTCCAAAATGGTTGCTAGTTACATTCCCGATGATCAGAAGTCGGAATCTATAGGCGAGCTCGGTTAAAAGCAGGGAATACGTGAGAGATGCACCTCACCGTTCACAAGACCGGATGAATGCAGTTGTAGTCGCAAGCAACTACCCAAAAGTAAGACAGATCTGGATACCTGTTACGCGACATACTTCGGATCGGGATTCGATCTGGAGTTCGCATGTAGTGTCGGTGGCAGATGAGCGCTCTCGACCAGCTAGTACGTGCATTTTTGTTGCGTTGAGGTCATCGGGTTGGAATACTCATGCGGGTGTGCAGCGCCCAGTACACAACTACATGATGGGGCCGGTGGCGACATTGTAATCATGAACAGAGTTCAGATTGCGATGGCCCGCAAGATTTTTGGTTGGCCCTTGTATACTATTATCATCGCCTTGGGGCAGGCAAGCAGTTCTCTCGAATAATTCGGGGACGCGCGTGTATTGACGTACGCTACAGATGTTGGCTGCCAACAGTTATCAAATAACGCTCCTTACTGGGCAAAACTATCAAGATGATGTCCAACTCTACGTCCTCGGTGGTATATTCCTAGTTTCTTCGTTTGTGTGGTACGCTCTGTTTTGGTGGAAACCATCCGTTTACGTGCTCTCCGCTCCTTGGTTATTCTTTGGTATCGCCTTCTTCCTGATCGCCATTCCTTCGCTATCTCCGTCGCTCGCACGAACCCACACTATTATTTCGGATCTCGCTACCTGGTCTTACGCTATTTCATCAGCTGTTGCATTGCCTTTTTCGGGTTAAACTTTGGAGAGGAAGCGGTAGACGTTTTGCGTTGATGTTTATTTCCTAGTATCTGACGTGGTTTGATTAGGGCGCCGCCACCGAGGTTTGGGCACTGCGTGCATGTGTCGTGCAAGGCTCGCAGCAAATCTGGATTGCAGCCTTGTGGTACTGGGGAAGTACGCTCAACTCGGCAAAACCTGGTAATCTGACACCCTGGTGGATCGCCATCATTCTTTGGCCATTGTCCTTTTTGTCGTTTGCCTTTGCGTTCCTCTTGTACCGTGGCCTTCCAGGTGTGTTGCAGTCAACGATGGAGTAGGGTCGGTTTGTATTGACGAAACGCTCTAGAATATTATCGTCAGACGCCGCCAAAGGTGCCTAGCTTTTTCAGGACACTGTTTCGCCGAAAGCTGGTTTTGTGGTGCGTTTGCCTACTTTGGTTGTGCGAGGTTTTTGAATGTTCATCCATGGCGGCTAGGTTCCTTGCCTCTGAAATTCTTCGGGACTATTGGCTGAGTGGGGTACGTGTTTACAATGTCCTTTTCGTGTCATCGTTTTGGCCTATCAGACTGCAAACGTAGCCCTACGGTCGAAACTGGAGTTTCCTCTGGAACGTGCCTATTCCCAAGTGGCAGATTGCATTGCTCGTCATCACGTTCTTTATCGGTGTCTGGGCTCTTATGATGCTTGTTCTAACCCACCTAAGTAAGACGCATACTTGGATTCTGCCTGTGTTCGCGGTTGGTTTGGGTGCCCCCCGATGGTGTCAGGTGAGTTGCGTTCGTCCTGGTCCGCCGATGCAAGGTTTTGATGGGCATTTGGGATAGACTCTGTGGGGAACGTCTTCGCTTGCACTCTATATCCATTGGACGGGGCCTGCGGGTTCTTATCTCGGTCTCTCGTTGTGGCTCTGGCTTGGTGTCCTGGATGCCGTTCAGGGTGTCGGCCTTGGAATGATTCTACTCCAGGTACGATGCATGATCCATACTATTGACGCCCGCTCATGCATAGCACCTCGGATCAGACGCTCTCCCGTCTCCATGTTTGTGACGCTCGTCCTCGCCCAAATGATTGGTGCAGTCTGTGTCATGATCGCGCGAGCGACAGCACCCAATGCGATCGGGCCTGGGACAGTATTCCCGGACGCTGGCACCTGGAATTTCTCCCAGGGTATCGCTGGCAGTCCGATGGCCTCTGCGCCGTTTTGGATTGCGCTCATGTGCCAGATCGTCATCGTGCTCGGCTACTTCTGGTTCTACCGCGACGAACAACTGGGTATGTGCTCGTCGTTTGTAATGACGGTGGTACCTACTACCGTGTTGACACACACGTTCGTTTCCAGCCCGGCCATAATGATGGATCTTGTTATTTTTCCTCTTATTCGTTCGTCAATGCTGATCTCTCGCACGCTTTGTCGTTGGATGCTCTCACATGCACTGACATTATTCCTCTTTGCACATTAGTAGACCCTCTTACTTACGATAGATTCATAATGAATTCATCTCCGGGACGTTCGTTATATCATGCGTATTCATTTATACCTCTCTCCTCTCTGGGTTCTCTTGGTTTGATCTGACAACGGACTCTATCTCTTATTTCCTTTTCTTTTTTCTTTTTGGGCGGTCGTGATGCATATGTAGAACATTGAGTCGAACCCTCGAAGGAAAATAAAGGGACAAGGGGGAGAATCGATAGACTTTTATACAGTACTAGTTACAAACATCCGTCATGATTTTCAGATCTTTGTGAGCTTGCTGGTCCTTTAAAGGAGCCATACCCGCTCGTGTTGGTGGTGACATGTGCTCCCTGAGCAAAAGGCCAAGAAGAGTGAGATTTCACCTCCCGCGCCCTCCGGTAGGTCAGATCGATCGGCTGAAGCCTTGGACACGAGAAACCAGATATGTTTGGGCAGAGAAATGGAGCTTACAGAACAATCCAATACCACAAGTTGGTCGTAACCATGAGTAGAACGTAGGGACGACATTCACAACCAGGGTTTCAGGTGGACGCTCGCACGAAGAGCAACGAACAGCCCGCTAAAAAAAGGACTCAACACTCGGTGAATGACGCCGAGTAGTGGGTTTATGGGTGTATTCTAATGTTGCCTGCTCAAACCCATCATGGGAAGATGCCCCATGTCTTGGGACAGCACCAAGGCTATTGTGCCATTGGCTGGCAGGTACTGAAGTTTGACATACCCTGAGGAGAATTGACCGCTGCTGATCCAAGACTCCCATGGCCTTGAGGCTTGAAGTTTCGCCAATGCCTTGGGAGTGTACAGGAGGTGGTTATTGACGACAGCACAGACTTCGAGTGCGTGTACATACCAGTCAAACCAGGTGCAACGATCAAGCCAATGCTATCACACGCCAAAATGCAAAACATACCGAGACGCAGACGCAGGATCGACGTGAAGGAGAGGGAGGCCAAGTAAAACAGCCAGGGCGAGACGGAAACATTGCCAGTCGAGAGGAAGCTCGACAGTCCGATACGACTCTGCAAGCTGCCAGACGAAGAAAATTGATCAGCAATGTGAAAAAGCAGACAGCTACACCAGAGATATCCTAGACTCATGTCCACCGCCTGAAGAGCTCATGGACATGGTAAACGGAGAGGCGAAGGGCATGCATCGGGAGCGTCAAGCAGCGAGGACTCTAGGAACCGGTCGAAGAAGTTGTAAAAATGACAGCATGTCACCCCCATACAGGCGTAATGGGAACAAAGAGGGCCGAAACACCGCAAAGAAGCCGTAGAAGACACCCAAAGATCAACATAAGGGACGGGAGGCAAGGGGAGGCGAAATTTGAATACTATCCGTGCGATGATCTGAATTTCAGGCAAGTTGGTCCGACCAATGGGGGTGGGGGGCGTAGGCATGTTGCTTTCCGAGCGGATAGACGGCTAGCCGTTCGAGTCCGCAGTCAGTACCTTATTGAACGAGCCGGATCATCCAGGCTTCGTACACGAGTCACAGGAAACATGGCTGAATTGAAGAGATGGCCAGCGGAAGCAGATAGGAACCCCCGTAGTTGCATGGGTCACACAGATGATGTTCGAGTGAGGAAGAGGTATCTCGAATAAACGGAGACTATAATAACAACATAGCGATACACCAAAATATATAAAATTTACTTCGAGCCAGTGGAGAACTCTGGCAGATAATGCATGAGATTCACACCGAAAGACCAGTGCGAGATACTCACTCGTGACCGACTTCGTCCCCTCAGAGATGGCGTGCTTCGCAAGCTCACCAGGAAGGATCAAACGAACGGAGGTTTGGATCTCACGAGACGAGATAGTAGATTTCTTAGAGTAGGCAGCAAGCTCTGAGTGACACGCATGTTAAGACGACAAGGACGTCAAGAACAAAACGCAAGCTACACGTACTGGACGCTTCCGTCGCAATCCGCTCAAAAATATCATTGACGAACGAGTTCAAGATAGCCATGGCCTTGTTGGAGATACCCGTATCAGGATGCACTTGCTTCAAGACTGGAATACACGTTAGTCGACAGCAAGCAACACCAACAAGCTACCGACCTTTGTAAATATAAGAGCTGTACGTCTCCTTTCGGACCTTTCGGCGCTTCTTCTTTTCGCCATCAGCTGCCGGTTGAGACTTGCTGGCAGTCTTCTTTGCAGCCTTTGCACCCGAATCAGCCTTGGCAGGTGCCTTGGAGGCAGTAGAGGCAGGTGCTTTGCCAGCAGTGGACGCGGGCTACAATTCCCATCAGCACCTGATCAGCGATAACATTAAACCAACTCACTTTGGGAGGCATTTGGGAATCTACACAATATACAAGTTATGGGACTGTAGAAATCGAGTATGAGCGTCATTCATGTACCAGTGGAACGGTGTATACACACCAGAAGTATGATCTGTACGAGCGAGCCTTGGTGAGGCAAGGTGGTGGTGGTAGGGGAAAAAGTGTTTGAATAGACGCGACGAGCATCACCTCCGCTTTATGAATGGGCACGAACCCCATTTCAAGGTCCGCCTGAGAGGTGGACATCACGTGGTTCAACAGACCCGCGCCCGTCACGCGCCCGTCACAGTCACACTATATAAAGTCTGATTCCGTCAAGCAAAGCAGTTCAATTTTGCAGTCCTATTAAGCGAATAACAACTACAATGTGACGAACAACCCACGTCCTCCATACCCAGCGAAAGCAATCGCCGCAAAGAAGCATGCTCACAAAGAGTCCATACATAATTCAGGACCAGTCCCATGGCGGGCAGGTCATGTCGATTCTCGCATGGTACCCTTTGCGTCGACCACCTTGAAATCCGGTGCATAATATGGATAAGGGCTTAGTAGCGTCCCCTGACGAGGTAAGACCTCGATCTGGAACTCCTCAAACGGGAATGCTTCGCCGTCAACCATCAACACACCGCTGTTCGTGAGAGGCTTGGCACGGTATGCAGATGCCTTGACATATCGATTCTGTCAAAGAGGATTAGCGAGTCGCCTCTCACTCGTGCTTGTATACTCGCCGAACTGAACCAATAAGAACGGCCAAATTCGGCGCCTTCCATCGCGTCGAGTAAAAATTTCCTGCCAACCTAGGATACCCGCTTAGAAGGAACGAGAGTCCCGGTAACAAGCGGACATACAATCTCTTGTATCGAAATATCAATCAACCCATCATCAGGATGAGAAACAGGAAACTGCATCAGTGACCTGAGAATGTGAGCATAAACACCCGCGACACGCAGTTAGTCAATCGAAATCAATGCACCGGCTCACATATGGACCCTTGCCAGCGACCATCCACAAAATAGGTTTCTCAAACGTCACCCAGTTCTCGGGAGAGTCCGTCCCGTCACCCTGTTTGTCGTCGCTAGCGGTGATATCGACATCCTGTGAGGCAGGAGTGACACCTTTGGCAGCACTTCTTCGACGTGCATACAATGCGTCTACCATCTGTGACTTGTCCTGTTCGACGACCTTCATAGACAACTCCATTTTGCATGTCTTACGTGTGACGACTGCCAGGGATTGAGATCACAGCCAAGAGAACAAGACTTGCTTACCTCCTCGGAGGAAGCCCCATATGAAACGGAGATCACCCATCCATCGAAGGTGCTCAGTTTCGATATCGACATCGGCCATGAGGCCGACCGTCTGTGACATGAACGATATGCGCCTCTGATTCCCTTGAGTGAACGAAAACAGATCGACTTTCATTGGTTGACCTATTTTAAAAAAAAAGGAGTCAAACATGCCTTGGCATCGCCAGTCCATGAACACGTGCCTTTGAGGACGTTAAGAGCGGCAGCACAGGGGTCTAATCCGTCATGGAGACCCAAAATATTTAACGAAAGACCATTTCCGGAGCCGGCGGGTATTGGAGCGATAGGGATGCAAAACGCCTTGTCTGGCGTGGCATGCTTGGCAAGGCCATTCATCACCTCGTGGACGAGACCATCTCCGGATACAACGACCAACGTGTCGTACGTGAGAGCCATGTTTTGTACAATCTCGATGGCATGACCGACTCTAGTTGTCACTAGGGTTGGAAGGTGTCAACACATGCGTAGACATGACAAGTCGGGTGAAACGCACAGGTGACGTCGAGAGTGCACCCAGCCACCCGGAGTATCGGCTCTACTTTTTGGGCGAAAATTTGGCGCGCTTTCCCCTGCCCGTCGTCAGTCGAGGGCGACCCAGTCCATGCAAGGCACCTACAGGGCCACCGTGTGGGTTGATGAGGACCTTTAGGGACTTGGAAGGATTACCACCTAGCGGGAAAGAGCACGGAGACGATGAACATGTGAGATGAGAGCGACCCAGATCTAGATTCAGTTACCTTGATATGCAAGGTGGGTTAGCGACCTGCACCATTCCACAGCGAATGGGAGGTCTCTCTCCGTCACATCACCACAGACCTGCTGCATCTGAAGACGTTGTTTCGCCGTGCGCGCCAAATAGGACACCTCAACGGTAGAGCCAGACACGGTAGCAGCGATGACATTGTGTAGGGGGACTTCCGAATGATCGGACTTTGTGGACGAGGGAAAGAGAAATGAACGGTTTTTCAGGGTATCGGTAGAGGCCGCATTGGAGCGAATGGCCAGAGAAACGTCTGTCAGCGTGAGTGTGGTAGCTGCGCCGTTGGGATGCTCAAGGACGAGCGCTCGGCGAGCGTCCATTGTACTAGAGTATGTGAGAGGGTATTAGCTTGCAAGCAATAGCGTGAACTAGACTTTATCGAGCTACGGCTGCTCCTTTTGGGAATGGCCTCCGCAGCCATGCCAATCGTGTGACCAGCTCTCATGTGCTTGTCTTGTTTCAAAATGTGGCCGCGCGTGAACTAATTACTGTCCATCATGTCCATCGCCAACGTGCATGACATCGCCAAGGTTGGGTTTGCTGCCGGAACAAACGAGTTGTATGACAAGTAACGTCTCATTGTCCTCGTCCGTGTGTCGGCTCGTAACACGAGCGTACCTAGAGCACGACCATCATACCCACCGGACAGCGTCCGCTTTATAATACAGTCCGTTGACAACACAGCTCCACTCAATATCGTCGAGTAAGTCGAGACTCGTCATCGTCCGACGCAGTCGACAGTTAATGACCAAGCAACACTGCAGGATCGGCGCCGGAACTGGCTTATTTACCCGAGCCTTGCTGTCAGACAAGGACAATGAAACACGGACCGCCTCAATCAGGGCATTCGAACCAAGTGCCGGAATGCGAGAGGTGTTCAAACAGAGAGTTGCTCACAAGTCCGTGTCCATCGGCGATGGCACATTCGACAACGTTCCCTCGGTCAAAGATGGATGGGCAGACCTGATTATCATCGCACAGGTGCGTTCAGCCAACGTCATTTGCCTCCGTCAGACATCATTCATTGATGCTTTAAACGTATTCGTCAGGCCTTCCACTGGTGTCCCGATTATAGCAAAGCATGTATGGAGTTTGCTCGGATCCTAAAGCCAGATGGCGCAGTGGCGTTCATTTGGAACCTGGAGGACAGGTGACCAGAGTATCTCGATATGGCGATCTCTATTGATTCGCTGTCAGGAATGCTGCCGGATGGGTTGCTCAGTTACGCGACCGCATAGAGATCCACGAGAAAGGCACACCCCAGTTCCGTCTCGGACTCTGGCGCGAGACCTTTTCGACAGAAGCTTATAATAACCACTTCCAGCCTCCCCAAGAAAAGGAATGGATCTACCAGGTAGCCACCTCGGAAGAGATTTGCGTCGAGCGTGCACTAAGCAAGAGCTACATCTCTATCCTTCCGGCAGACCAGAAGCAAAGTGTCGTTGAAGATATTAGAGGTATTGTAGCCAGGGGTGACGGAAAGGTTTGGATCGATGAAAGTAACGGCGTATTCGAATACCCATACAGAACCTTGGTGGTGCTAGCTAGAAAGAAGTAGACACGGGATGGCTTATAACCCGTGCATGCGTCACATCGGTCATCGCAAAACGGCGTTCATGCTGGGGGAAGAAATACTGCCCAGAGTACACAACTTACCGCACCCCACACCACGCTCCATGCGACCCACGCTTTACCCCACGACGGATGTTCGACGAGCAACCACGCCGCCCCCCAATATACGATTGGGAGTGAGGGCAGGACCCGGAGCGCGATTTGCACGTGGGCATTGAACGTGAGTAAAAGCACCAGCGCTAGTGCATGAAGGACGTGTGGGAGGAGCGAAGGTGCGAGGAACAGCGAAGGTGGTCGAGATTCAGCGGTGGCACTGTGCGGGCCAGTGGTGGGCCGCCGCGTCTCTCCGCGCCAGCGACCGGACAAACCCGGATAGATCTGGCCCATCCACGACAAGTAAACCCCACAAAACACATACACGTTCCCCAAGATAGGCAGCGCCAGGAGAAAATTGGGCACGTTGGATACCGTCCAGTACCGCAAGAACCCCACATTCCAGTACGTGCGCTGGACGTGGCCGTAGATCGAGGGCAACAAGCCGCGATCGCACCACTCTGGACGACGGTCCACCGCAGAGGTACAAAAAAGCACGTGGCCTTGGTAGTTGTGGTGAACGAACGGCACGAGCGGGATCGCAACGAGAACAGTGCAGTACGCGATCCAGGCGGGCGTGAGCTAGAGGGGCAGCGGATCCCGATACCATGAGCAACGTTACACGCACGCGTATAGCAAACACACTCACGCGGTTACTTCGACCGGACAGATACGGCCCCACCAACATCCCCCATGCCACGAACCCAGAGAGCAATACTCCGTTTGACCGGAACGCGCTCGCGAATGCGAACCAGAGTGACGCCGAGAACCACCGTCCGCGTGCACACGCCCACATACCTCGGTATGAACAATACGTGAAAAACGGCTCGCTATAAGGCGCGAACCGCAGAGTGGCGGGGCTGCTGGACAAGAGGGAGAGGGCGGTGGCTAGGAACGCGGCGGAGGGCGAACGGAGGTGGTACAGCGAGAGACGATACATGACACGGGTGGAATCGAAGAACGCGGCAAGTATGGCGCCGCCAAGAAGTGGTGTGGCGATGTCTGGAGAGCTGAGCCCTACGCGCGAGAGCAAGTGTCCAGACGCACGCATGATGAATGGAAGGGCTGGAAAGAACGCCCATGTGTGTTCATACACATGTCCCTGCTCTGCGATGAGCGCAAAGTGAAAGGCGTCCCAGCGAAGCAGCGAAGAGATCCATGGGGATGTTGCGTTGTCCAGGACAAGCTGTGGAGAACTGTCAAACAAGGGTAGTAAATACGTCGACAATACGACGAGTACTGCGATGAGAACCCGGCTGAGCAGCGAAAGGAGCGTCAGTGTCCGTAGGTGGACTTGCTCTAAAGACAAAGCCATCGGTTAGAGAAATAAGACAAGGATTGCAACTTATAAGTACTTGTACAAAGCACGAAAGGGCACATGCTCGCTAGCAATTACAAGCAGTACTATCTACCAGCCTATGAACACGAAATGTGCCAAAATCTCATAGTGGTCTGGTCACCGGATTAGTTGACAGCGTATTATTTTTTCGGACAAAGCGTCCTTATTGAGGCTATGGCTTGTTCGTGTACTACCAGGACCCAGGCTGAGCAGATAAACCCGATGACCAGATCCCAACGCAGTTCGTATGGCTGATCCTAGGTCGATCCATCGAGTGGAGTTCGCCCTGGTCAACGGCACGCGAGGGCCGAACAGTGGTGTCACGCGAGTGCAATGCTTCTTGCGCGGCCCTTTGCCCTTCTCTCCACCCCCACCTTCCTTCAACTGTTATCCATCCTTAAGTCATGTCCAGCGATGATACCTCTTCAGAAAACACCTTCGATTCAGCGCTCTATGTATCAAGTACGACCATCACCACTTGGCTTCGTATCCGACTTATTGTTGCTGTTAGCCATCGACGTTAATCTTGCCAAGGATTCTCGTAAAACAATCGAGTCCATTCAACTGAAGAAAAACGACCAGCCAGTGAAGGATACTCCGAAACCCACATGTTTTCATGGCACACACCAAATAGAATTCTCCTCGCCTCTGTAGGGCATTCCACGAGGGTGCATGCATGAGCTATGTACTGAGTGCCGGTGGCGTTTTTCAGACACCTCAACCCCAATGATCGCATTTCTGTATTGGTCAATTGCAACTGGTGGCAGGGAGTTACGCGGACGCGAGAGGCCATCCTCATGCCCATCGATCTGCATGACACTGAGCGCACGCGTGATGATCAAGGCGTCTGGTGTGGGTAGTTTAGTTCACTGTCATATGACTTGTATTCTCATCATTATCGATAGCGTATCGGAACAAGGAAAGAAATATCGAAGTCTTAGTTAGAGGGTACCACCCGGTACGTCGTGTAACGAGCATCCAGACCCTCCTTACATGTATTTTACTAGTTCCTTGCGACTACAACTGCAATCATCCGGTCTTGCGATCGGTAAGGTGCATTCCTCATGTATTTTCCCCCTTTAATTAAGCTCGCCTGTAGATTCCGGCTTCTGATTATCGGGAATGTAACTAGCAACCTTTTTGGAGGATGGGATCATACTCACTCAGATCTAGTCTGGCGTTGGTAAATCGTCTTTACTTCGCAAAGTCTTTGGCGTTGAATACATCGTGAGTAACTCGACTAAATCATGCATTGGTTCTTCACTTTAGCTCACACCCCATCAAGCATACATCCGAGAGGGCCCGTGGCATTGCCGAAATTAACACAGAGTTCTGTGCCCAGACCAACAGGCATTTCGTGGTTCATGACAGCCTTGGGTTCGAGTCCGGTGATGAAGGGAATATGGAGATAGTGAAAGAGTTTGTCGCTCGACGAAAAGCTATGCCTCAACTAAGGGATCAGCTACATGCAATCTGGTAAGAGCGCTCGTGCGCGTCAACCCGTTTCCCTGACGAGGATCCAGGCTCTGCCTTGAGTTACCTTACGCCGGTGGTCGGTTACTCGACGCGGGAGCGGAGGAGTTCTTGAGTCGTAGACGAGACATTTTGGGTGAAAGTGCGTTGTTGCGATGTTTTATGGCCGGATAATTTATCAACGCTCGCAGTTCCCCTTGTTGTGGTACTCACCAAAGCCGATCAACTTGATATCCAGCTGGGGCTCGACCTACCGGCAAACGAGGACGTGGAGCAACATAAATCCAAGTACCTAGATAAATACTGCATTGAGCCTCTCCACAAGGCAGCAGGAGGTGACATCACGCACGTTATGGTTTCTGGTAAGTTAGACTGGCGCTGTAGCATTTGATGCACCTTGTTCATTACGATTTAGTATATGATAGATACGCCAAGTCCCTTTCCGATCTCGTAGGGGTTACAGATGAGAATATGGCTAAATACCATGCCGACGATGCAGCACGGTTCATCGCATCCATCGCTCAACGTGTGAGCATCGAAAAGAAAATCGAGTTATCAATAGCGTATGTATCTTTTGATATATGTCCATCCCCTACCTCTCTTAATGTGATTCCGCTTAGCATCGGGGGAAAAAGTGCGTCTACACCAATGGACCACTCGATTTTCTAATAGTATCTGCAGAATACTGGGGAATGTTCTTAAGGAGCGGCATCTTTCGCGGTCAAACATTGCAAGAATGCTTACGAGTCGTCCATAAGGATGTTGTTACTGTCTGGAATTTCGATGACCCAGATGAGGTATCTTTACATCACACGCTGAAGCGGATTATTCTAATGAATATACTGTAGTGTTTGACGAACGACGGTATCATCGGAGCCTTACTTTGTACCGATAATCCTGGAAACCCCTCTGAAGTGACTTTGATGACTGCGCTCGCTAGATTTGTTCAGTCTCCTTGGAATCTACTTTTGGAATCAGGGAAGGAGACGCCATCCTTCGTAGCTTGCATAAAGGACGTTGCAAATACTCTTAGACGGGAGGCACATTCGGAGTGAGTAAATGTTTATGCTTACCGTAATCATTGAAACGGAATACCCCACTTATTTCATCTCTCCAGCAAGGGTGATGTGAAACTCATCATGCGCTACATCGTAGATTTGGTCTGCATCATGCACGCTATTTTCGTCGTGGTTTCCGGCGGTCCCGTTACTGCCGATAAGGCAGCTCTTGCTCTGCAGGCCTACAGAGGACTCAGAAACACTGTGCATGAGAGGGTGGATGCATTTGATCGAGGAATGCAGCGCAACGATGTGTTGGACGAGGTCGAGCATCTGATTTGGCGTTACCGCATTACAGATCGTGACATTGAAGAGGCGAGGGGGAAGACTGTCCAAGTATGAATATGCGACCTCCCGGTCCCGTGCTTTGTGACTGTGCTACTCGTTTCGTCTGTTTCATCTACCTATCTTATCGTATCCATGTACTATATGTACTTACTATGATCTCAATGAATGCTAGTGGACAACAGTCTCCTGGCCTTTGATAGATAACCACAATGGGGTGCATCTGTGGTAACACCGTGACCCGCTACCAGAATCCTTTCAAGTTATTCGTGTCGCGGACGGCATAGCACCCCGAGTCGGGTGGCCCCTCAATGCCTGAATCGACATCTAATTCCCGTCGTAATCAAAGAACATACTAGAGATCCACCGCACGACGACTCCTCGGACGATGTAACGACTGCATCAGCAAACCAGCCTAGGTTTAAATTTTTTTGGTATGATCGTTTTAGTTTCTGTACAAATTTCTGTAGCTATAAGGGGATATTGTGGGAAAATGGACAAAAAGTGCTGTGGATGCGTGCTCCTCCGCAATCAAGTCATGTACGGTGGTACTGTGTGGGCCAGTGGTGGGCCGCCAGGTCTCTCCACGCCAACGACCGGACAAACCCGGATAGATCTGGCCCATCCGCGACAAGTAAACCCCACAAAACACATACACGTTCCCCAAGATAGGCAGCGCCAGGAGAAAATTGGGCACGTTGGATACCGTCCAATACCGCAAGAACCCCACATTCCAGTACGTGCGCTGGACGTGGCCGTAGATCGAGGGCAACAAGCCGCGATCGCACCACTCTGGACGACGGTCCACCGCAGAGGTACAAAAAAGCACGTAGCCTTGGT